>JARFJB010000839.1:72500-116672 GCA_036346205.1 Vesta saturnalis | reverse complement strand
TTGAAAGCGTTGTAAACAAAGCTAAAATACAAGAGAAGTAATTGATAAATATTTTTACGAAATTTAAGATAAGCCTATTTTTTAAATTTATTTTGCACTTCATGTGTGAGATATAACACAAAGTTACATTTTTTTAAATGAAACATATAGTTTATTTTAGACCTAAAGGGTTTTCCAATAAGAGGTGTTATTTTGATATTCAAAGAAAATGGAATTTTTGAGATAATTGATCGAATGTTTATTTCATGATAAAGAGGAAGGTATGCCGTTAATAATGGAAAAATATCAGCCAAATGGCTACAGACCACGCTTACAGGACCATATCCTTTTCATGAAATTTTCCATAACCAAATCGCAAAGTGGCTGCCCTATGTCATCGATAGCCTCACGAATTCCATCTTTAAGGTCTTGAATCGACGCTGGGCTGTTGGCGTGGACCTTATCTTTCACGTGGCCCCAAAGGAAGAAGTCGCAAGGTGTTAAATCACAAGATCTCGGTGATTGTGATCACTCTTCGAGAGATAACACGGTCCGGAAACTTTTCCGTAAAAGATCAATGGTTTCGTTGCTTGTGTGCACGTAGCGCCGTCTTGTTGAAAGTAAACGTTGTCCAGATCAATACCATCCAATTCCGGCCATAAAAAATCATTAATCATCTCTCGATAGCGCAATCCATTCACCGTAACTGTTGCTCCAGCCTCATTTTCGAAAAAGTAAGGTCCAATGACCCCAGACCATAAACCGCACCAAACAGTCACACGTTGAGGATGGAGAGGCTTTTCAACAGTAACTCTTGGGTTTTCCGAGCCCCAGATGTGACAATTTTTCCTGTTGACGAACCAACCGAGGTGGAAATGGGCCTCATCAGTCAAGATGATTTTTCGATGGAATTCCGGATCATTTTCATGCATTTCAACGACCCAATCAGCAAAGACACGACGTTGTTGATGATCGGCCGGCTTGAGTTCTTGTGTTAACTGAACTTTATAAGCCTTAAGACCCAAGTCAAAATACGGTTTAATGACGTTTGTGCGATGAGGAATGGACAAACCTGGGTTTTCTTCAACACTTTGGGCTACAGCAGCAATATTCTCAGTTGTTCTTGAGCGACGTGCACGGGTTTTATTCTTCACATCATTAACTTGTCCCAACAGCTCGAATTTGTTCACCAATTTCTGAATTGCGGTCCGACAAGGTGCTTACGACGACCCAAAATGTTTTAGTTTTACGAACCGTCTCTGCGAAATTTTCACCATTTTTATAGTGAATTTTAATAATTTCAATGCGTTGTTGAAGCGTGTATCGTTCCATTTTATTAATCGCGTAGTTTCAAATGTCAATAAATGACAGCTTCAAAGGTAACATCTACCGAAATAGCGGGCTATTCAAAATAACACCTCTTATTGGAATACCCTATATTAAACAGCATATTTTTTACTGATTTCAAAAATGTATGGTTTACCTTATTTATAACAAGTAATTTTCTTGTAATTTAATAAAAACTGTCAAGTTAAAATCGAGTATCAGTTTTAAAAAATAGAGCGCATTGGAATGAAATAAAACAAAACAAATTTGACACTTGCATTTTTATTTATTTTTATTTTAATTAAATTAAAATTTAAATAGTATTCCTTATTTAAAAAAGGTGATTTTCTAAAAAATAAGTATGGAGTACTCCTGTGAAGAAAAGAACCATATGTTATTTCGCTATTATATTTCTAATCGTGATGAAAATGCAGCGTCGGAAATGTACATGGAAAGAAGGCAACCTGCTAAAAGATTATTTCGTAAACTGGAAACTAATTTAAAGCAATACGGGTCTTTCAAAAAACCAAAAGACGCAAAAAAAAATTTTATGAAGAATCCAAAGTAAATGTTCTGGCTTATAATAATATCAAACCGACTGCATCTGTACGGGAAATTGAACTCGAATGTAATACGTCAAGAGAAGAAACACGCATAATCTTGAAACAAAATAACTTCAAAGCTTACCGTCACTACATTGGAAGTACATTGTATCCTGCAGATTTTGAAAGACGATTAAATTACGCTACCTGGTTTATTGAAGAGCATCGAAGAAACAATGGCTTTCCTAATTCAATTTTGTTTACGGATGAAGCCAAGTTTACCAACAATGGTTTATTTAATAGAAAAAAATCAGATTTACTGCGCTCAACAAAATCCTCATTTAACTGTAGAGAGACAAGATCAACATGTTTTCGCAATAAACGTATAGTGCGGTATTTTAGGTGCTAAAATCATTGGTCCATATTTTTTTGAACAACATTTAAATGCTGAACGCTACTTAATGTTTTTAAGAAATGAATTTGACAATATGATGGACGAAGTTCCATTAAATTTAATACGCGCTTTACGTTATTTTCAACAAGATGGAGCTCCTGCTCACAATTCAAACGTTGTTCCAAACTTTTGAACAGAAAGGTTTAATAACTGAATTGGTACTCGTGGTACTATTCCATGGCCTCCTAGATTTCCAGATTTAACCTCTCTGGATTTCTTTTTGTAGGGAACAGTTAAAGACAGCGTTTATAAAACTAAACCACATAATGTCGAAGATCTAAAAGATAAAATAAGAACAGCTATTGCAGCAATTAGACCTAATACCTTGATAAAAGAGCAAAATAATGTATTAAAAAGATGTATATGTGTTGGAAACCATGGTGGCCATTTTGAAATCTTGTTGTAATTTAGTTGTAATGTAGTACTTAGGTATTTCTTTTGTTTATAAATATTTATGATTGGTTGAAATTTTATAAACTTCAGCATTAATAAAGTTCGTACAAGTAAGTTTTTCACAACTGACGATTATTGTGTTATAGATTTCTTTTGTTTTATTTCATTCCAAGGCGCTCTATTTTTTAAAACTGGTACTCGATTTTAACTTTACAGTTTTTATTAAATTACAAGAAAACTACTTATTATAAATAAGGTAAATCATACATTTTTGAAATCAGTAAAAAATATGCTATTTAATAGGATTAAAATAAACTATACGTTCCATTAAAAAAAAATAATTTTGTGTTATATCTCAAAAATGAGATGCAAAATAAATTTAAAAATAGGCTTATCTTAAAGTTCGTAAAAATATCTATCAATTACTTCTCTTGTATTTTGAAAATTCGGCAAATTTTTAGTTTTTTGTAAACAACTACGAAAGTTGGCAACACTGGTCAAAACTCAAAACGTCATTTGATTGGTCTTGAAATTCTGCCCAATATTGCTAATTTAACCGACTCTGTAGCTGTTATAATAGCAAAGTTACGCATAGAAGCTTAGTTAAAAATTGTCACCTGATATATATATATATATATATATATATATATATATATATATATATATATATATATATATATGTATAGTATAAAACACTTTGTCCGTTAAATAATTATAAAATCAAAATGTGGAAAAATATTTTATATTTTTACCCGCCTTTTATAATTATAAATTTCGCGTTAGCAAAGCAACATTGTATTTCTTTTAAGTATTTGCACCTTCTAGCTGATTACTCTGTAACAACGAGTTAGTAATTCACTCTTTGTGCCCACAGTAGATAATTACATTACTTTTAAACTATGGATTGTATATTAGGCCTAATTAGTTTTATGAACAATTAACTTTGATGCAATATTATGTCCACTTTATACATATAACACTTTTGTAAAAAATGCAATGCGAGTACTTACAGTTTGCAGCTTTATAATCAATTTTAAAATTGGTATGTGAGGGCGATCAACTCCCACACATATTAACATTTTCATTCTACTCAACCCTTATTCACAGTCCTTTGTATAAAATAAACATTATTTCAATCTTCCCTTTGAGGTATGATTACGCTAATCGGTGAAATTTTTTAGAGGTGTAAACTTCTATACTGTTTCATTTTCTTATTTTTGTTTTTATATTGTTAGAACAGTCATAGTTTACCCCATCTTAGATATATAAAATCTTTAATGACTAATTTAATAAATATATATGAATGACTCATTTGAAAATCATTTAGTCATTAAAATTCATGTTTTAAATTTGAATAATAGGGTATTTATTTTACTATATCGAACTTTAGTGGGCGTGGACTTACTTTCAAATTGGTAAGTTTTACTAACATGTTACAAATAATTTATAATAATATTAACAAATTATGCACTGTAGATATGAAAATGTAAACTTTCACGATTATCACACATAATTCATACAGTTATCTTTTAGGTATTAAATCGTACATTTTTATTTAAATAATTTTTTTTACTTATAGTATTCTCGAACAGGCTAAGATTTGCTTAACGTGCTAAAGCATTCAGGAACACTGGGAGGGTTTAGGTATATTGTTAGGCTGCCGAGAAATGTTCATGAATGGCTACCTTAAATTGACTTAAGCCAAAGTTTGGAAGAAAACAGGAACTGAGTAGTGCATTCCTAAAGTTGGCCGCCGTGTGGAAAAATGTAGATTGCGCCTGTTTAGTGTGACACGATGGAATTTTGAGTGGGTAATTATGGTGTGAATGGGCAAATCGAGTGTTTCTAGCGAAGATGGTCTGCGAAGGTATTAAGGAGTGTATTTCGGAGGCACATTTGTCATGGTAGTAGCGATAGAACAAGGAAATAACCGAAACTATTCTTCTATGCTCAAGAGGTTGTAGGTCAGAAGTCAGAGACGGGTCAAGGGCGTATTGGGGAGCACTGTCCCAGAGGTGGGAATTGTATTCTAGATGAGGTCGTATTTGAGCCTTATACAGTAAAAGGAGTTGTTGCGATGTGAAGTACTGTTTAGCTGGCTGACAAAAGGTAGTCAACCCATGAAAGGTTCGATGATATGGACATCCCTAACATAGAAATAGAGTTTGAAAACTTGAGTTCTAAGCCATTCATATTTATAGCAGGTCTTTCTTGGCGGACACAAGGTAACACTGCGTTTTATCGGCGTTGAACATGAGTAGATTATTTCTTCCCCATACAAGAACACATTCTAAGTCACTGTTGATTTGATTGAGGCTGCCATTTTCACCTTAACGACCGGACTAAACTTATTTGTTGTGGGAATACTACGAAGAACTACAATGTAGAGTGCTGTCGTCTGCAAAGCAATGGATCGGGTTAGTTCACTGTTATCACTGTTCCTTGGGGTACTCCCGCGTTAATAATAATTTCTTTCGAAAAGAAGTCATCGACGACAACGCGTATATACGTCTTTTGTCAAGAAAGCTGGATATTCAATTGATATGCGTATCGGATAAGCCGAATGAAGTGAGCTTGGCAAGTAGACACTTGTGCCAAACCTGGTCAAAAGCCTTTGAAATATCTAAAGCTACTACGACTGTTTCACCGGATCTCTCCAATGTGTTGAAGAGTTTATTGGACTCGAGGGACGAAAATAGTTGGTGCTTGATGGCTTTCTCCATGATTTTCGACAGAATGGAAGTGATAGCTATTGGTCGATAGTTTGAGCGATCGGTTTTGTCGCCTTTTTAGGAATAGGTTGGACATTTTCCAACTTCCACGATGACGTAAACTTACCAGCTGACATGGAGATAGAAAAGAGTTTGGACAATACAGATACTAGCTCGGGGTAGCATTTTTTAAGAACGATAGCTGGAATACCGTCAGGACCAGTCGCCTTGTTTGAGTCAAGTTTATTGGTAATTTATTCGAGGACTTGTAACGAAAGTTGATTAGTTTAATAGCGTATGGGGTAGATTTGGGCGACGGCACAGTTTTACCAGAATCATTGAAACATGAATTTGATGCAAAGTAATCGACAAAGAGGTTGACTTTTCAGCAGGATCAGCTACTACGGCTCCCTCGCGAGACATCATGGGAGGAAATGAAGATATACTAAAGTTTTTACTGATGGCTTTAGCCAATGACCAAAATTTACGACTACCCAAAGGACATGCGACTAATTCTTTTCATTTACGTTCTTCAAACATATTTTTGGCCTTGATGATGATGCTTCTGCAACTATTCCTTGCGATAATATAGTCGGTATGATTTTCGATAGATTTATTTGATTTTCATGTGGTATAGGGTTTATACTTTTGCGATACTGCATCAGGACAAGCCCTATTAAACCAAGGTTGGGTACGGGCATGATCTACACGATTATATTTTTTTGGGAATGTATAACTCCGTACCCATCAAGTTAACTTCAGTTTTTAAAGAGCAATGTTTGCAGAGGAGGACCGTTTAAAGCAATACTCATGCCAGGGGAAGGTTGTAAAAAAATCTCGCAGTTCGCTCCAGTTAGCTGATTTAAAACACCACATTGTTTTATCTGTTTTTCGAGTAACAGTGGTGTTGGGTACAGAGGAAGTTATTTCGATTAGGCAGTGGTCTGATTGACCAAGTGGAGAAAAGACTCTTGTTTTATAGACAAGTGGGTTAGTTATAAGAAAAGGTCCAGGGGATGTGGAGTATAGTCAGGGTTGTCAGGGATTCTGGTTAGTTCGGAAATGATTTGTGTGAGATCACAGGATACAGCAAATGTTTCTGCACAATCATCTGCGCAATTAGTGGTAGATGAAAATTGAAACCAATTGGAGTTGTGGGCATTAAAATCTCCCAAAATTAAAATCTCGCAAGATGGAGGCTGTGATAAGAGGTAGTCTATTTTCATACTAAGGTAATCAAAAAGATCTTGGAAGTTATTATCATTGGGACACCTATACAAACAACAGTAGAATTTCACAAACTGGGGTCCAGAATGTTTCAACCAAATCGCGTCAAATTTGTTGTTTTCCAAAGTGGAGATCCTTTAAACTTGCGATGTCCTTGGTATACACACATACTCCGCCTTTAAGGCGAAAGTTAGAGTGGAGGTTGTATCTGGGAAATTGTAGGTCAGGCGAATCGGTGCCCGAATCCTTGGGATGGATCGACGAATCAATGTGAGGTGTTGGCGTCTCGCCCAATTCACCTGGGGTATAACGTCTGTTTTAGAACTCGTCATTTTAAGGGTTTAGCCGTTAAAACGCCACGCTTGGCTATTGCGTGTTGACGAGAACATAAAGTGACCGGCAGCCTTTACCGAACTCAGAAAATTGGAGCACCAATATTAAGGAGCCCATGGTAAAGGTGGATATTTATATAAATTTATGCGTTTCGATAACAATTATAGCTATCGCCCTCAGTAAATGTGGGTATCTTTAAGAATTGTGTAACATGTCAACATAAATTTATGAAACATGAAAATTGAAAACACAAATATAATTCTGCTATTATGTAACAGTTTGGTAAACGTATAAACCAACTATGGAATCTAGTTCTATTTCATTTTATTTTAGCAAAGACTTACTATAGAAACTTGACATACCAATCAAAGATCTAACAAAAAGTAGATTTTAGTTAATAATTGTAAATGTAATTGTACCGGATGGGCAAATAAGCGAGGTAAGCAGCTGTATCTCAGGATCTATCAATCTGACAGCAATGGTAAAAAAATTGTATGACGAATGTGGCCATGGGAAAATGCTGGTCATTATTTTAAAGTTTCGTAGGGGCGCCCAGTTAAAAATTAAGTGTTAGAATTCTAAATTTCTCCCAAAACTCCTATATAAACATATACCTTTGTTTACATCGTTAGAAAATCTAGAGACAATTCTACATAATTTTGGTTTAAAGTTCATTGGCGTACTGACCATAATAAGAGTGTAATCATTAAAATTGCTGTAAATTCTAAACCACTTATTCAATTTTAGTAAAATACAGCTTCTTTGTAAGACAAATTTTGGTATTTTAAATTGCCGTTCCCACTACTACACAATAGTTGCTAATAAAAGTGCTAGAGGGCGCAATTTGTTATAACATCAGTTTTTCTTCTTTTTGCTCCGAAAACTTTACAGGGTGTGCCACGTTAGAATTAAACTCAAATTTCGCTATAACTCTAAAACTAACAACAGTGTTAAAATATTAGTGGAGTTGATCGGCCTATTTCCACAGTTTTTGCTTTTTGAGCACGACGTTTCGGAAGCGGCCTCTACTTCCGTCATCAGGCTTAGTCCTGACAAGGACTGTTTTCGCACTTGAGTCGAATTCATATGTTCATATGTTGTATATAATTTTTCCCAAGCACTTGACTACTTTCAGATTCGAACTTGGTACCTTTCACTTACTAGTCTGACACCTTTACCCCTGAGCCACTGAGTAATCCAATATATATTTTGAATTATATATATATATATATATATATATATAACTTTTTCGTGGTTGCGCAAAAGTTTATGGCGCATGTTGAGCCGTAACTTCTTGGCAGGTGTATTGCATAAGCTCTTCACGCATTATTGGAATCCATATGGGTTTCATTTCTACACTAGCTTGGCTTATTGGAATTTCCGACGAGTTGTGTTCTCGCCTTTTGCCACTATCTGTATCTTATCCCATTGTATGCGGTGGTCTTCGTTCCAGACATGTTCGACGATTCTTGATCTTTCTGTTTCGCCCTTGCGGGCGCTGTTCTTATGTTCCTGTGTTACAGCTGCTTGCCTCGCTTATTTGCCCATCCGGTACAATTACGTTTACAATTATTAACTAAAATCTACTTGTTTGTTAGATCTTTGATTGGTATGTCAAGTTTCTATAGCAATTCTTTGCTAAAATTGTTTAGTACTACCATACATATTTTTTACAAAGCAATCAAAAACTGCATTACGAGTGATGAACATCATACTTAGACCGTATAAAGAATTATAATCATACGTTGAAAAGTAACCTATATGTTGACCATACATTAGAGTGGCACAAAATTACTATAATACTGTGGTAACAACACTTTTAATTGGTAAACCATTTACTCCAATGATCAAGTAAAAACAACAAAAACACTAAACATATCCAAAGCTAAAGTTAAGACGTACCCTTGTGCCTTTTTTTAATTATAGGAAGTCAAAACCTATTTAAACGTAGCTTTCTTCTCGTCTAGGATGTTTGTATATCTCAATAGCTTCACGTTGTAAACGAACATAATAATGAGTTTGTCTTGGCAATATTTCCATATTATCAAATTGAATGTCATGATATTTAATTTATTTAAAGCATGCTCAGCTATCGCAGATTTCTCTACAGTATCTCATATGTTCTTTTCGTTTCTCGTATCAAAACTAGGTTTTCTGGTTCCAACGTATAATTTGGCACAAATTCTGCACTCGGGAAGATGACAATGGGTTTGAAACAATTTTAGGTGACCTTAAATGTTCCTTAATCTTTTTTGTAGGTTTAAAAATAGTTCCAATGGCATGATCAATTAGTTTTTTAATTCTATCTGTAACATTAGTTATAAAAGGAAAAAAAGCAGTACCAACATTAAGCACTACATTTTCTTTATGGTTAAGTCTAGCAAGTATAATAACATTATTAACCCATTAGCTTGTAGTGATCTTGTTAAACATGTATATTCATCTTTCAAAAATTCAGGATCACAAATTCGTTTAGCTCGATCTACTAAAGGTTTAATTACACAAATTTTTTGGCAAAATAGCTAGTTTGTTGTATCTAATTAACCTACTTTTGAAATATTAAGGTTTCTCCGAAAATTTACATAGAAAATGAAAAAAATCACAGGTGGTATGGCACAAGGTATCGAAACAAGTGCTACTTGTTAGCATGCTAATGTAACCAATTATTGGTATAATCCTGACAATTAGTGACATCTTGTTCATTTTATATTCTTTAATAAGGAATATTTTGTAATAAAAATGAGTGTGCAATGCATGAATCAATTGAAATAATTTATATCCTTGAAGGATGCACAAAGAATTGTCTTCTGGCATCCCAAGTGAACGTGAGAGATTTCCTAAAAGAAGGCATCCAGGCTGATGAATAGATCTTAAAGGCCTGGGACAGTTCAGTACGAGAAGCATAAAAGAATGAAGCCAATGCTAAACGAAGAGAGTGAATTTAACGTCGCATCTGTTGTTGAAGACCCACATAGAAGTACAGCAGACGTAAGAGATTTGTTGACCTTGGGTCAAACTTCTGTGAAAAGAATGCTAAGTAAGAATAGGTTCCATCCATATCGTGTGCAACTAAATCAAGCACTTGAAAGACAAGACTTTAAGCTTTCCAAAGCTAAAATAATATATAGCTTTCATATATATAGGTACATTTCAGCATAATGAGCCCGCGTGCAAATAAGACACCTTTGCAAGGCAATATTTAATTTTTAGTACGTTACACAGGCTTGAAAAATTATTTTCTGCGAGCTTTCACTTATATAAAAATACCTACTTACACATGAATTTAATTGACTTAATTTAATTGATCACAGACACAATTCGTTAACATACGCGGTTTAACTTCAAAAAGGGTGACTGTTATTTATAGATTAATATTTGAAAAACACATTAAAACTAACACAAGAATTATTTTAAAAACAAACTGTTTGCAATGAAAGTATTTAATTAACCCAAAAATCGATCTGGCTCTACTCTAACGGTAACTAACTTTCCCCCGATTTCAAACCTAACTATCTTTACTCCCGCAATAAACACCCATTTTTTAAAAGTAATAAAAACAAGAAAGATGAATTTACGTTGGAATAGTGTGATATTAATTATTGCACGACATCTTTATTTCAAAAATATGCATTCGTCCGTAACAAACCCTACATTTAGGTCTCGAGTTTCCAAGTAACAAACAAAGATATCTTTTGATCGCGGTCTGCTCCGTTGGTACTTAATTACTAACTACTGAAATTTTTACATTAAGAATCGACTCAAGAATTTCCTATGATTCGTTACACCCCTTCAGTAAAGCAGTTTTAAGCGAACGCCTGCTACTCAAACCCCAACATGTGTTTTTCAACCCTAGCCAAATATCATCAGTTTCACATTTCTTACATAAAATATATAAACAAAATATTTTGAAAACATTAGCAAATTACGACGTATTATCAAGATATTAAAAATCCACTAATTATCTTTTTTATCGCGGCAACAATGGCTATTTGATCAACGTTTATTGCAATAATAAAATTTTCGCGGTCCGCTACCTACACTAAAAAGTTTATTGGATTCTAAAAAATCTCTGGAAGACAGAGATTGAATAGAGCTTATACAGGACTGGTACGAGTTCGGGGTAACATTTCTTTAAGACAATAGCTGGGATATCATCTTGGCCAGTCACTTTATTACAATCAGGCCTACTAATGATTGAATTTATATCAAAAACGTTATTTCATAACGTCTGAAGAAGAGTTGACTATCAACACATCTTTTCCAGAATCATTAAGGCGCGAGTTTGATGCAAATAAATCTTAAAAAAGGTTGGCTTTGTCTAAAAAAGCCGTCGTAGGGGAAAATGAAGATGTACCAAAGTTTTTGCTGATCACTTTAGCTAAAGACCAAAATGTACTTTATTGCATTTGCATTATTTGAACAACGTTTTACCTTTAGTGATAACACTTTATTTTTCGAAGATATTTCATCAGCACAAGCCCTATTGAACCAGTGTTGGGAACGAGAATGAGCTATACGATCTTGTTTTTTGGGCATGTATAACTTTATATCCATGACTTGAGATACTGAAAGAGCATCGTCCGAAAATGAGGACGACTTAAAACAATATTCACGCCATATAATGGTTGCGTGGAAATCCCATAAATCACTCCATTTAGCTGACTTAAAACACCACAAGGTTTCATCATGTTGTGAACAACAGAGAAATTAGCGACAGTAGAAGTTATTTATATTAGACAATGGTCAGAGAGACCTAGTGGGAAAGAACTGAAGTTTTATAAACACGTGGGTTTGTTGTAAGAAAGAGTTAGAGTGAATATTGTATTTGGGAAATTGCAAGTTGGGTGAATCGGAGTTTTCAGCGGAGAGACCAATGGAAAAATAGATGAGAATAGATTAAGAATAAGGGAAAGGTGACTGGCAGCTGTTACTGAACTCAGAAATCGGATACCCGACATTAAAGAGCCCATGGTAAGGGTTGTGGTGCCTCCCCGACTGTCGTGGGTACACACGTCCCACCTGGTAATTTATTATTTAATTGTTTTTTTTTCATTGTTAGGCTACGTTCATTTGAGGGTGTTCTGATTTGCCATCATCACGGTGGTTTAATAATATTTAATCTGTTAAAAATCTAATTAATCCGCCCTAAAATAAAATAAAAGTAGAATCCGTAATTGGCTTTCAAATACGTTTAACTTTGACACTGTAATTGTTATGGAAATGTTTAAATTTGTATAAAACAAATGGGAATACACGATTTCAAACCCAAAAGATAAGTATCTTAATTCCTATACTTTGGCATTGCTCCACTTTACCACTTTTTGTACGTCGCTGTGTCCGGATATTAATGACTGCTCCAGAATCAGGCAACTTTCTCTAATAAGTACCATGTTAGTATAATGATCTGAAAAAATCAGGTTATTTACCAAAATTAGATTTTATTATTGAAGCAAATTTTGATTTAGACATTTGAAAGGCAAAAAATGTGTAATGTAATCGACGAGAAAGGATTTAGAAATATATCAAGGAGAAATTCCTAGAGACGATTGAAAGAAAAGGTCATAAAAAAATTTCAATTTATGTGTAAAATATATACTACATTCTAAAATTAAGTAATTTGTGTTTCGTATATCGACGTTGTGCCTATAACGTGTAGGAGCACCATCGCATTAAATATAACAAATTTATGTTATCGTTTGCCGTTATAAATTTCAATTACTACAGAGAAAGCTATTATATTCATCTATATGACATTGTAAATATTAAATAAGCAAATATGTAAGAGAGTAGGAAAAGTGTTAACATAGTGCAAATACAACTGAAAGTGAATCTAAAGTGTACTTAATAATGTATTCCTCAAATAAGGTGCGATTACGCATGGCTTGTCTACTAGATCGTAAATGCTCGCTACTATAATAGAAATACATATGTACTTTCGCTTATGTAATTGTACACAGTAGCGAGGATAGCTTATTAATAACGCATGACAATTCTTTTTTATGATATTGCTAAAACTGTGGATTCCCTTGAATGTATGTT
Organism: Vesta saturnalis; assembly: GCA_036346205.1. NCBI lineage: Eukaryota > Metazoa > Arthropoda > Insecta > Coleoptera > Lampyridae > Vesta > Vesta saturnalis. The sequence goes on along the minus strand of JARFJB010000839.1, from coordinate 103,668 downwards.
ATAAATTACGTAATCAAAATGGGAATTTAACAGGGCAGGGGAAGAGGCTTCGATTTCGCAGTAACGCATTTTCGTTTGAATTTTTTATTAAGGATATCCCACAAATCGATGTAAACATACACGTTTGATTAATAGAACTGATTTTTTTCTTTTTTTGCATTGTAATACTATACATTTATAAACATGTTCTCAGAATCGCGTTTTCCACTTCTGAAGGTTTTATTAAATTTTTTATATACAGAGTGCGTTATTTATTATTTTTTTAATCAAAAAAATTATATTAAAATCTAATAAAAATCGAATGAAAATAATACCCCACATTATTAATATTCAAGGAAGCGTGGGCGGACCGAATTTTTTAAATAACCATTTTCTATTTGTGAACAATGATGAATGTTTGTTAAGTTGGACCCAGTACCAAACTAGTTTGGAACCATTATGTGGGCGGATGCCTAAATTTTAACTGGAACCTGTATTAGTCCCCTCCAAAATCGTTTCTAATTCGTTCTAATCTTGTTGAAATTTATATTACAAAATGGTGAGGGGACATTTTGTTTGTCATTACCAATTTTATTTAAAACATTTTTTCTTTGCACGCTTAATTGTCTTTGATAACACTAATTATGGTCAAAATATTATGGTGCATCATCTTCGTATAAATTGTAATTTATGCATCAAATGAAGTTCAAAAAGTGACAGTTGATTGAACGTGATGCTAAAATTGACCACGATGCCTCTAAGTGAGAGTATTTTGCACGTGATGCAAATATTTTTGATTTAAAATGATTAAGTGCCATAACTTATCTTTTTGATTTTAATGAAGCTTAAGCGTTATTTTACTTACCGTTACCGTACGAATTGATTGAAATCATTAATTAATTACGTGACTTGTGAGTTTGCGAAAATAACTATACTGAGAGGTAAATATTAGCGTTGATTAAAAATCAATGGTAGGTATTAGTAATTTCGATTAAGTACATACCAGATATTTGAAATAATAATTAAATAAATCTAGATTGACGAAGCTACAGTTTCCGAAAACCGGAAACCGGTTTTATATATTTAAAAAACATTTTTATTTTGTAGTTGAAAATGATGAGCATTTCTTGGTGACGGTAATAAAGACATAATAAAACTTTAACGAGATTATCGTATATAATACAAGTGGTAAAGTAATTTTCACAAGTCAGAGCAGTTGCATCACTAATATTAATACTGTCAGAGGACGCCGATGTTGTCAAATCTGTCAAATCTCGGCTTCAGGGGTTATGTATATTTTTATCACAATAATAAAATTTAAGTTGTGTTATGTCAAATGTTTAATGTCAGAAATGCTTGACAACACCGGATAGAATTGTCAATCTAAATCAGTTTTATCTGCATCCTCTAGTGCATAATAGGCGGATTCTAAAGGTGGTAATGAAACAAAGTTAGTGATGACGCAACTCGTGAAAATTGGTATAGGAACATGGGCGTAGCCAGCGAAGGGCAGGGAGGGGCAACTGCCCTCCCCCCTGGAAGAGCAGAAATAAATTAAATAATTTTTAAATTTTAATAAACAAAAAATTAAATCTAAAATATACATATTTTTCTGTTCTGCATATTTTTTTTGTTATCTATTTTATATATTTTGTTTGTTGTTGTGGTCGTTTGGTTGCTTTTATGAACATTTTAAAATTAATTAATAAGCTCTAATAAATAAAATTATTCGCGTGTCCTTTGTCACTAAAATATATTTCATCAGCAAAAAACAAAGCTATTTGAAAAACTGACATAGTGCTAAATATATATTAATAGCGTTTTCGATCTATGTATTTAATGCATTGGTGCACACCAGAATTGGATAAAAACGAGTGTTCGATTTACTTTCAGGATACGTCAATTTTTAGTGTTCGATTCAACCACTTAACAGTCGGACATTTTTGAGAAAAATGGTAAAAAAAATTTTCACTTTTTTTTGTTTTCATTTAACTACATTTTTTAATCCTATTAATTAATTAAAATAAATTTACTCAATAAGTAGTTATAGTGTGAAATATTTTGAAACATTCAATACACAATCCTACATCAGAATCCAAAATAAATACTCTTATAACGTACGTAAGACCTGCACCAACAAATTAAACAAGTTAAAACAAAAGTTGCCTGAACGAGACTCGGGATCGTCAGTGTACGGAAAAATGTCACGCCCGAGTGCAGTTCGTGCAAAACTATCAAGTGGTTAAAACACAACTTGCTGTCCTATTTAATAGTGTAACGAAACGCCACTGGTTTTCTTCGAGAAAAATCGAGATACAAGTGAGGAATATACGGGAACCGGCGATGCGAATGTTCTGGCAATTTCTAGGCTCAAAAGTGTATATAAAATTGCCTATCCGGCGCGAAGACAGACAGTACAGTACAGTACATAGTGCAGGATACGAAGTTGCATACGGCGAATAGAAAGCGAGGCGCGAGATTTAAAAGCGGAATAGTTAAAAAGTGTTGAGAAAGTGAATATTTGTGTTGTTTTGTTAACTTTATTGGTTTTAAATAAAGTTGGTGTGAATAGTTATCAGTGTTAAATTATTGCCTGAGAAACAAGAAGGAAAATCCGTAACAATAGTTTTACCACAGAATAAAGAGACAGAAATCACAGAAAAGACAATATGGATATAAGAAATTGGTTACAAAAGGTAAGTTAAATAATCTCAGTAGAAAATTAAATTTTAATTAAAACTTTAGTCATTCCATTAGAAATGGTCCAAAATTTGAAAATTGGTTGCTCGACCAGCACCAAATAAAACAAAACTACCATGTAATGATAGCTTATAATGTAGATATGTTATATCCGATGTTAATTTTTGTTCAAAATTATTTGTATCGCAATGTTTGGAAAAAAATTCAATTGCAGCCCTTTACAAAATTGCCAATTGCTCTTTACTCTTTGCTTGTATCTTTGTGAAACAATTTTTATTAGCTTTGGCAAAAGATTCTGTGCATTATTAATATAATTTTATATATTTTTCATTATTATGATGCCGACTTTTTTGCCTTCTAATTATAACAAAAATTACAATAATGCACCTATTTTGACAGCTGATATCTCAAATGGGACTAAATATAAAAACTTGAAATTTTCACATATTAAAGATCAAACAGCACTTTATGCGTGCTATTAATTTCATTTTGTGTTTTTAATCTAGAGAAAAAATATTAACATCGGATATAGTGTATCCACATTATAAGCTATCATCACATGGTAGTTTTATTTTATACTAATTTTTATACTAGGGACTAAGAACAAGAATGATATTAGGTTATTATCTTTAGGTCAAAAATCTCTAAAACGGTAAAAAGTTCATGATGACAGTAGTGGAAGTGGAAGCAATGATTGTGATGAAGGTGAAAATAAAATGGTCGGAAATTCAAAATCGGTATCTATTTTTGAAAGAAGCTCAAGTAGTTCTTCAAATCTACATGAAGCTGTCTCGGGAACTGGGACCTCTAAACAAACTGAAGAACGCGATGGCTACCATGAAAATGACATTGGTCGTTATGTTAGTTGTGCCAATAACTTGCCTTCTGAAAAAAAGAAGGAATTGTTGACAAACCCTTGGGTTCCACCGTCCAATTACGATTTTGCTTCTGATGCCATTCACTTGAAAAGAAAATTTTTCCATCGCTGGTTAGATCAATATACTCCATGGTTGGTGTACTCAAGTCGTTTGAAAGGTGCTCTATGTTTGTATTGTGTTTTATTTCCGCCAAGAATTGCTACAGTTAAAGGAGTTTTGGGGTCATTTATGGTAAGGCCTTACATGAAGTTTAAGGATATACATGAAGATTGTAGAAAGCACGTTGGCAGCCATTACCACAAATCTTCAACAACTGCTGCAAAAGCATTTCTTGAAAATGCTCCTGTTGATGTCCAGTTGCAAATAGGACACCATAAGACGATTGAAGAAAATAAACAAATATTGTCAGCAATTATTTCATGCATAATATTTTGTGGAATTCATGATTTGCCGCTTAGAGGAAAACAAGGAAATGAGGAGTTTTCTTTGACCTTTTAAATTTGAGGATTGACTCTGATGATGAGAAGCTAAAGAGCCACTTGGATAAATGTCAAAAAACGCAGTCTATACCTCACCAACAATTCAAAATGAGATCATACAATTATGCGGTGAAGTTATCAAAGAAAAATAATCGAAGACTGTAAACGGGCAAAAGCTTATGCTGCAATGGCTAATGAAACAGCAGATATCGCTGGAAAAGAGCAGCTTTCTATTGGATTAAGGTTCTATGATGAAAGCCAAAAATAATCAGGGAGGAATTTGTAGGCTACATTGAGTTAAAATGTCAAGATGCTTCTACAATCGCTAGCGCAATTCAAAGTTTTTAGAAGATAATAATTTTTTCCCGATAATTGTGTGGGATTCGGATTTGACGGGTGTTCCACGATGGCCGGCAAAGAAGGTGGTGTACAGGCCATTCTTAAAAAAAGTACGCTAAATCTTTATTTTTCCATTGCTCCAGTCACAGACTAAATCTTGTGGTCAATGATACTAGCAAGCTACAAGAAATAAGAAACACAATTCCAACGGTTAAAGACACAATAACCTTCTTTCGTGAATCGCCAGCCCGTAGGAAATCGGTTCCAAATCTTTCAAGGCTCTGTGGGACCAGATGATCGGAAAAATATAAGAGCATAAAAAAATTTTCAGAAAGCTTCACTGACATTGTTAAAGCACTAGAACATCTATCTGTCGAAGGAAACTATGCAACAAGAAAATCTGCCTACCAATTGCACTGTTCAGTTACTAAACCAATATTCATCTTAGGCTTAAACATAATTTCAAGATACTCTGCAATTTTGGAACCCGTTGTAAACGTTTTACAAGGTAAAAGTATGGATTTGGTTATGGTGAAAAAACATATTGATGATATTCTAGATGTAATCAAAGAAGATCGACAAGATGTCGAAAATGTTTCTTATGAATAATTTAAAAAATCACTTGATATCGCAGAGAAAGTAGGGGTTGTTATCAGTACCACGAGTCACTCAAAAGCAAGTACACAGAAGTAATCCACCATCTAAGTCTGCAGTTGAATACTGGAAGCGGTCAATAATCATCCCCTATCTTGATTCTTTAACTTCGTGTTTGGATGCTAGATTCTCCTACGAAAATACACCTGCTTTTGCTTTAACTTATCTTCATCCTTCAAGCATGCTCAAAATGGCTTCAAAAGATTTCAAAAATAATGCAGAATCTTTCATGGAATTTTATAAGTTGGGTGATGTCTCTGCAGAATTAGATTTGTGGTGCAATATGAAGAAAAAGAATTTACCAGAAGACAAATTAAAGGACATTGAAGTGGCTGCACCTTTGGAGGAAGCTAATGTTTTTTTCCCTGCAACAAGGCATACACTGCTAATATTAAGTGCTTTCCCATCCACTACTGCTACCGTGGAAAGATCGTTCAGTACCCTGCGAAGGGTAAAATCCTGGCTCAGGAGTACAATGGGTGATGACAAACTCACTGGGTTGTGTTTGATGAGTGTGCATCGAAAATTTTTGAAAGAAAATGAGGACTGCATAGTGAAGAAAGTTTTGGATAAATTTAGTTTAAACCCAAGAAAAATGTTATTAGTTTAATTTAAGTATAATTAAAATTTCAAAGTTTTGTTTTCATTTACCTTTTCTTTTTATCCTAAAATTTTACATTTTGAACGACCATGGACCATGGTTTGCCCCCCCCCCCCCCCACCCCCCTGTTATAAATCCTGGCTACGCCCTTGTATAGGAACCTTGCCGATAATTTTTGTCAGTCAGATCATGAATAGTTGTTATGGCGTAAATCGCCACGAGTTGGATTTAGCAAGACAATCCATAGAAAATGCAGGAAAATTGAAGGTTTTTTTCGAAATGTTTATAGTATTTGTGTAATAAATAATAATTATTATTAACAAAGTTTATTGTTGTATTTTTTGCCTTTATTCTCATCTGTATTATCGCTGTAAGAACTTGCTCCTTAGTATTGGAAGATTGCCAGTGTAATCAGATCCTAATTGGCTGAACTTCAAAAAATAGACCGTTTCGATTCGTTGCTAAATTTTGAGTTGGATTAGTTGTTTTGAGGGATCAATAAGTCAACTGTTTAATAATTAATAAGGCGTGACCCAATTTTTCTAATACAGTAATCTAATCTGTGTGACTAACACTTGTACTTCTTCTTTGCCTTCTTCTACTATTCACCTCTTCCTTGAATCACCTTTCTTATATCTTCTACCCAGGTTTACCTTGGTTAGCAGATTGCGTCCATTCCCATCTGTTGCTTTCTTTAAGGCAAGAAAAATCAGAGAATAAGTTGTTGTTTCATATTGTGTGATGCTCAAACGAGAGTGCTTGATTGCCTTTGCCATGGGCGAAGATATAGATGTGTAATTAACGGGGAAAGTCGCCTTTATTGGCGCGGTACCTATTGGAACGTCTGTTATTCTATTTATGAAAACATTAAGAGTGCTCTTTATGTAGTGTTAGCTGTAAGGTTAATGGAGGTCAAATCTTACCTTAGTTACGTTTGCGTTTCGCAAGAGGTCATGAATACTTTTTAGCGAGTTTTGCTTGTAGTGACCGTCTTAATGGGATTTAAGGACACTCTTAATGGGTTTTGAATTTCTGTATAATTATTTTATCCAGCATCTACAATTTCGCGTTTTTCACCGACTTGGTTTTTTAAAGCTTGTTAGGAGTTTTTCTGATGTTTCTGTGGTTCTGCTTCTTGCGAACCTCCCTTGCAGCATTCCGATCCGAGTCGAGCATCACGATTGTGTTCCAGCGTTTTGAAACAGGCTCCTATTGTTAGAAAATTGGTTGCACGTCTTACACGACTGTGCTCTTAGAGGATTCACCATCTTGAAATAACGATCCTGATCTTCAGTCTTTTTGTCAGCTGCTTTTTACACAATTCTGCGTCTTGGTCCTCGCTAAAACCGACGACTGATCACGGGGAACACAGCAACGACATTGTGTGGTATACTTTAGAGAATATAATTCACATGTCACATGGTTTGATTACTTTCATTGGTTAAAATACAGAAACAAAATCGCAGAATAGGCTATCAAATCGATGATAATTTTATCACCGCATGTTGACTGGCACATGATTTTAATGAATAAAATAGTTTACTGTCAAAGTGACAAATCGTTTAAAATTGTAGACTTTAAAAAAATATATTTTCTATTAACGTTCTTTATATTCTCTTACCAAATGTAACACCTTTAGAAAATTGAACTCGTGCTTCACACTCGTTCAATTTTCATCGGTTTTAACTTGAGCTATCATCGATGATAATCATAACACAATTATATTATCCCCGAAGATAACTGTGCTAGTAGCGCCATCTTATGATATTAGAAGTTAACATACGATTTGCAGCGCCATCTTATGGTATAGTTAGAACACTATACAACTTGCAACGGTTACTTTTTAACGAGCCATTTTAAAACAAATTTTTATATCTAGAATCTTACATTTCTATTATTGTCAAAATCTTTATTTTAGAAAATTTGACAATAAGCAAAAAGCATCATTTTACGTTGACAATTAAAATCAGTCCAAAGGATCCTTAAGTTGTTTCACGTTTCCTATTAAAACACTATTAAGGTCTATTAACACTTTCACGGCCGCTTGCCAGCGCTGCACCGATGCGAGGAGCCCATCATACGTTTTTCTCACTAAAGTATGAAACTGCGTTAAAAAACATTTTTTACCATGTTAGATGTATTTTGGGAGTAAAAACTTTAAAATAACAGAAAAAACAAAAAATACTCCGATCGGAGTTGGTGGCATTGACGACCAATTTTTGTGAAACATTGGCGACAGTTGCCAACCGACTCCGATCGGAGTAGTTACTGAAATATACCGCTACAAACGTTTTTATTAAAAAAATGTACTACACTAATATATGAGCATAAATTCATTGACAAACCAAAAATAAAACATAAGCTTAGTAAAAATAAAAGCATTGTCATTCTGTTTGAGAATGCTTTGAAGCATCAAAGAATAAAATCGTTTTACATACAACAAAAGAATACGTTTCAATAAAATATGGAAAAAATAAAAACAATGTACGAATAAACATGGAACTAATAAAGAAAATTTCTATGAGCTCTAAAGAATCGTGATATTTATCGAAACACTGCGGACACAGCCCCGGTTTGTCATTACAGTCATTGCACTGGAACACAGTTCGTTTTCTTCCTTTACCATCTTTAGTGCACTGACGACACTGTTTTCGTTTTATCCTAACCGTGTTTCCTTTGTCGCGAGTATATTCAGTTATCTTTACAATAGAATGTGTCGGTTCTGCACCTCTGGGAGGCCTGGGAGCAATTGCAGCTCCTGGTTTGACGGGAAGAAGATCATTTATAATAGAAATCCGAAAATCGCACAGTGACATTTTTTTATTTCCGGAATAAGCATTATATAACTTCAAAGAATTTTGTGCGAGTAGCTGCACTATATGTATAAATAACCTTTTATACCACCTAATGATCTTTCTTTCACAAGGATAATATGAAAGAAGTTGATCTTGATGGTCAATGCCCGACATATATTTGTTATATTCAATAATTGCAAGCGGTTTTTGTTTTTCTACTCCTCTTTTGTTAGTAGTTATTTGAAGTTCATTGTCGTATTGTGTTGTGACGTACATTACTTCTCTTTTGTCCTTCAATTTCCCTATAGGTTTGTAGGCCAGCTTGGAATACGAACACACTTTCTCCCACCTTCATTTTTTTTTCTGGACAATTCTGATGGATCAGCTCTCAAGGTACCCGTGCTATATGTTTTTCTATCAAGAAATTGCTTTGACAGCGAAACGCTGTTGTAGAAGTTGTCCATGAACAAAGCATGGCCATTATCGAATAATCCTTCCATAAGTTTCAGAACTACTTTTGATGCATGTCCAGCACCACTAAGCTCTGCATCATTCGCTCTTGTATAAACTTGGAACCGCAGAACAGTCCCATTCGGTTCTGTCAACATATATAGTTTGATTGCATACTTGTGCCGCTTGTTTTTTATATATTGACGGAACCCCAACCGTCCTCTCCACAACATCATGCTTTCATCTAAAGAAATCTGTTTTCCTGGATAATAAATATTTTTCATTTTATTATTGAAATAATCAATGTTTGATCCGTTTCAGTACATCATTATTAGATTTGTCCGCATCCTCCTCTTCGGAATAAAAATGCAAACATCGCAAAATCAACAGAAAACGATTCCTAGTCATTTGTTCTCGAAACAAAGGAAAGTTGAACAGTCTATCGGTAGTTTTCCAATAATCTTGTAATCTGGACAATGGGATCACTCCCATACTAAATAGAAGTCCAAGGAATATTTTAAATTCTTCAATGGTTAGATCTCTCCGTGCACTAATGCGAGATTTCTCCGACATACTCATGGATAAAACGCTTTGTTCGTTTCTCGAACAATGAAGTTCATTAAATCGTCGTCAAACAACAAAAAGAAATAATCAATTGGGTTGTTTCCCGGATTTGGTACCAACAATTCCTGCTTTCTCGTGAAATCAAATATTGTTATTTCATTTGGAGTCTTATCGGATCCTAAATTGTCGGACGGTTCAAATTCTGATTCACTTGACAGAAGAAGCTCATCATCACCTCGATTTGATTCATATTCAATTTTCTCGTGAGTTAGCGGTCTCTTCAGATCATATATTGAGATCCTTGTATTCCGTCGCAGACACGTGCGTTTGCTTTGCGACGGCCCAGCCTCGTCTTCTCCGCTCATTCTTTAGTAACTTTTTAGAAAACAATATTAATTACACACAAAATGTAAATAAACGACACTTGTAACGAGAAACTTTGAATTAGGTACTGTAAAAGTTCGAAATTTCTTAATCAAAAACCAAGCCAATAAAAAACGTCTCGAAACACTCTTCCACTATGCCAGAACAAGAAACATGCACTAACAGCAAAGGCCAATAAGAAACTGATCCGTATGCGTAGCAAAGTAAACTACTCCGATCGGAGCAGTCGGCACTGGCGTCAAACGCCGAGCTAATCGTGATGCGATTAAAAATATTTAATAACATCATCCTACGAAAAATATTTGGATCAACACACAACCTTCCAACTTAAAAAGAAATCAAATCATAGAAATTTAATTTCTTCGGGGATAGTATCAATAACTTAACTGATAAGGCTTAAAAATCCGCATTTTTGTATACAGACATTACTACAACAAACGTTTACATCAAACTCTCACTTATTAATCTTATTATTGACTCGTCTAATTTGCAAATATAGATAAAGTCGCTTTTCACATGATGTCGACAAATTACGTAACACTTTTTAATTACATTAAGGTTACAATTAATTTTCGCTCATGCTGAATTTCCAACATAAAAACGACTCATTCATATCTTACGTAATAGCTATTGTAGCGTAAAACGCCATATTGTGGTGTAATATATGTTAGGGATCTATTTTATGACATATTTTAAAGTTAGCCAAAAAATCTAAAGTAAACAATTAAGAAAGTTGCCATTATATCCAAAAAATCAAGAAAATAGCAAACCAGTGAACACAAACATACAAACCCTCCAACATACAAACTCTCAAACTCTTACAAACGAACCACCAATCGTCCACAAACACAAATACGTCACCAAACCAGAAACATACGAACAAACAAGCCAGCAAGCTATCATCAAACGCAAAAAAGAAACTAGCGTTTAAATAAACGCCCAAACATGGCACAAAAGAAAGAAAGTATCAAACAAGTAAGCATCTAAACATACAACATTAATGCCCGGTTTCTACAAAAAAATAAGCTGTACCTTAGGCAAGGCAGTCTTAGGAGCCTATTCCGTATTGTGTCGTTAACTAACGATGTCGTAATGGTAACGACTCGAACTTGAATGATAGTTACATTCTATATCACTATCGTTAAAGAAATAGTCGTTGGATGATCGATATAAATTATCGTTATAATAGTCGGCAATATGAACCGAATTTGTTGACATTAGAACTATTTCAAAGCCGAAAATAACAAATGTCAAAAAACATAACCTTACTGAGACAGAGAAAAGGTAAAAACGCGCAATGTATTTTGTATTTGTAAAATATACCTACATTGTGGTAAGCTTTTAAGTGAATATAATGTGGGATTAAAAAATTTCAGACAAATCATCATGGCTAACCAAACTCCAAAACGACCACGAGCTGGCAAAACAATAAGAGGCCAATACATACTGTACATTGAGCACCTCAAATCAAACAAGGCCTTTAGGGGAGAACAAATTCGACGCTAATCAACCTTACATCATAGAGGAAACCTGGGAAAAATTAGTGCAATTACTAAATGCATCTGGTGGCCCGATAAGAAATGTAAAAGAGTGGAAAAGGGTATTTGTAAATACATCTACAATTGTATATCACATAAACATATTCTAGGTTTTTACTGACTGGCGGTCTCAAACCAAACGAAAGGCCAGAAAATTGAAAAGTGCTCAAAGGCAAACTGGAAACAAAGATGTGTCCGAATATTCCCTAACAGACATCGAACAAATAGTTATGGACACAATTGGTTGGGTTGTAGTCGATGGAATGTCAGAAACTCCGGAATTTGGAATTGGTAATATGTTTTAAAATCTTTTCTTATGTTCTATCTAATAAAAAGGTGGCATATTAGCGACTTCTTCGGTATCTTTGTCCGTCGATGAAAACATTGACAATGATATGAAAAATAAGGAGAATATTGCTATTATTTCTACAGCAGCTCCATCTAATGTACAGGAAGTCGGTTCTGAGCACCCTTTGAAAAGAAAGAGATCAACAGTAATCAGCTCCTTAAAAGAAATCGTCAATAAAAATGAGAAAAAAGAAGGCGAAATCGACATTCTTCGAAAGATAAACGATAATCTGGAGAAGTTAACCGACATCCAAAGGAGGAGACTAAAATTGCGACAGATGGAGCTTCAGATCAAGTATGATGGGGTTACCTTTGTATTGGAGAGTAATAACGATCAGAAAACTAGTTAGATTGTAGCCAAGTGCAATGTATACAGATTTTGACATAAAATGTAAAAATTAGTGTATTTTTGATTGATTAAAAAAATATTTGAATTAATTGATTCCTTAACATCCTTCCTCTATTTAACAAGGCTTCCGGATCATCAGCATCATTACCTTTATCATTAACATTGTTGAATTCCAGGTCTTCGTTTACTGAAACAAACAAATTTATAAATTATTCCTTAGATAACCATAACTACATGGCATACTTACTTTCGACACCTCTATTTATCATTAAGTTTTGTAGTGTCGCACATGCATACGTTGTACGAGCTGCAAATTCTGGTTGATAATGTAGAATACAGTGTGGATTCAAGCAACGCCATACTCCCTTTATCAACCCAAATGTACGTTCTACACGATTACGTATTTGACAATGTCGTTGTGTGTATTGAAACTCGGGTGTATCAGGAGCAGCTCCATGAATTGGTGTTAATAAATAAGGCAACAAAGGATAACCAGCATCTCCAAATAAATATGAGTGTTCGTCTCCTGCGATAAAATTCCCATGCAACAAGTCCTTCACTGAACTCATTGTGAAAATAGCAGCATCATGCACACTGCCGGGAAATGGAGCATCATTGGCCAATATCTTGCAATTTACATCGCAGATCTTAAAAATTATAACAGGTTACGAAAGTATAAGTAGACTAATTTAAAACATCATTATGAACTTACAAGTTGACAATTGAGACTATAAAAACCTTTTCTGTTCATGAATACGTTAGCAGGATATCCCAAATTGATTGCAACCTACTATTCCTTGTAATTGAAATTGCTCAAAAAAACTACAAGAATTGAGGTAATACTGACACCCTATTCTTATCGACAACATACACACCCTTGCTTCACGATGGCCAGATCATTTTGTGGGAACCGTATGTAAGTGTTGGATTTACAATTATATCAACAATTTCGTGTAAATGTCTGCTCACTGCTGGCTGTGCAGAAGACACGAGTCTATCTGCACCTACCGGCTTTTGATAGCTCTCATGTGCCAAAAAACTTAACGCAGAATAAAACCGTACAATAGGTGGGGCTCTTGTTCGACGACTATTGACATTATTAAAAAATGGTAACACTTCCTCCAAGAGATCTCTTGCGGTTTCAATATTCAAACGAAAAGATTGGCTAAAGAATTCCTCTCGTAATTCGAAGGGATTTGATGCGTCTCTTAAATGGCGTCGATAAATGTTTAATTGCCTCCTACAATTTTGAGCTACTTTGAAGAACAACAATGCATTACTTTCACTTGTACCTACCTTCTTTCAAGTTCTTCTACTAACATATTTGCGATTTCTGCATTCATTAGGGAACAAATACACTTTTATATGTAAACCGACCTCAGAAAACTTAGGTTACTTTATTTTATACTGACTCAACGACTGGTCACGCCTTGTCGTAGAATAACTACAAATTTACCGCCATATTGTCGTTAGTAAACGATCCAAATTAGCATACAGAATAGCAAAAGTCATTCGCGAACGATAATCGTTGCGTAACGACATCGTTAAGTCTTATAGAATAGACCCCTTAATTGCAAGGTGTCCTTAAAATTAAATTACGTTGCACAAAGGTTTTATAGTGGCATCTTAGCCAAGCATCAGAATTTGTCTAAAACGATATGGCAACACAGAATATGAATGCCAATTTTACTAATGAAGTACATTGCTGAACGCGCCCAATAACTGTCAAGTGTCAAACTTGATTTGTCACCGAACTCATTTAATTGTTAAAAACTCAAAAGTAAGCTTCCATACCAAAGTGTATCCTACTCTGTATAAAATCGACCAAAATGTATTCTAATAAAAAATAGTGAATTACACTCAAGAAGAAAAGAAACTACTGGTTCAATTAGTTAATACAAATAAAAACATAATAGAAAATAAAGATACAAACGCGGTTTTAAACCATAAAAAAGATGAAGTTTGGAAAATTATCGATTAAAATTTTCATGAAAACTGTTTAAACGTTTTTCGTGACGCCAATTCTTTAAGAAAGCAGTGGAGGAATATGAAGCAAGATTCAAGAAAAATTCGGCACTAGAAGGCAAGAGCTGTGCAAAGCTGGTGAAGGAATTGCACCTGCACTTCCTTCGGAAAGTTGTGAAGCAAATGAACAATTGGTTTTGGATATAATTAATAAAAAGACAGTCCTTGGACTAAGAAAAGAATTTGATTCTGATGTAGTCCTAGGTAGAATTTACATTAATTATATTTTTAGTTAGGCATGCGTACATGTATGTTTATATTTTATAGAACCTATATTAGATCAAGCAGAGGATATTCTAGGGATGCCGATTTTGATACCTTCTGAGCCTAATCAAGAACAAATTAGTATACAAATATCGTGTACGTCTACTAGAACTTTCGAACAAGCAAATATGGAAGCAGAACTGGTCAATCAAAATGTTCTGCGTACTGGTACAAAACCCACACTTTTATGAGAAACTCGTTGGTCTGCTCGATGGAGATCTAAAATTAACGCAGACTTGAGACCTATTGAAAAAGCTAAAATTGAAGTATTGCAAATTCAAAAAGAAATTCTTTTGCAAGAAAAAGAAATGGAAGATTAAATTGGGAAGTGCTTCTCTCCCAAGTAAATATTAAAATAAAAACTGTTTTTTAATGTAGGTAAAATTTGGTACTTTTTGACCCTTATTATGAATAATTTTAATATTGATAAAAAAATACAAATTGTAGTATGCGATATAATTTATCTTTAAACTTGTAAAAATACGAAAATTACAACCTAGAAATATATATATATATATATATATATATATATATATATATATATCTACTAAGTGTCTATAATCATAGTTCAAAACATTTTCTTCGGCGGCAATAGGAATATCTCCATCACGAAAGTTTTCGATAGGCGGCACTGGTTCTCCTCTTAAACGAGCCAAATTCTGCAAAACTGCTGTAGCTACAATAACACAAAGTACATTTTCTAGCTTCATTCTACATCCATATGCTATTATAGGAAATCTTTCCAAACACCGAATAGATTTTCTACCTGATTCTACTTTGTACAAGACTTCTGTTGTAGTTTCTTTCACCATCGTTCTGAACATTGAGAAAAAGTGTAAATAAATATGGATGATTCATATAACTACTATCTTCTAAAAAATAAGTAGCAATATTGTAAATTAATACGAAAAGGTAATTGCTGATTCTATTTACCCAATAATATACTATTTCCGAACTCACCATTATTGAATCTATGCATTAATCCTGAATTACTAAAAATGGTGGAATCGTGCGTCGAACCTGGCCAACGTACGACTATATCTTGGTATAACAGATTAGTACTTATAGCAGCTTGGTCGTTTGTAGAGAAATATCCTTTTCTGTTGCGATAAATTTCCATATTTGTATAAAATAAATACATATAATACTATGTTTAAAAAAAAAATAAAAGTGTAGGTACCTTGCAATTGAGTTTTTACATAGCAACCATCTATTGCCCCAATGACTCTTGGGAAACCAGCACTATCATAAAATTTATTCTACACTTGCAATCTCAACTTCATTTCAGGGCACATGAATAAATTCCCTTGCTAGTGATGCTATGAGCCTTAAAACTGTTTGAAACAATTTTACATACTGTTGACTTGTCTGCACGCACAAAGTCTGCCATATCAACCACATCAACATTGATCAATTCCATTTTTAAAGTGAAATTAGAAACACAAAATCAACTAATTTTCAACTTGACAAATAATAAAGCCAAATAAAGTCGCAAATTTTCGTGACTTAAATGTAAGGCTGGCTTTGTGAATATAAGATGTAGATTTGGGTTGGTGCAACGTTTAAAGACAGACTTAAAATTTAAGGCGATCTTAAGATTCAAGTAGAGCTTAAGATACATTGGAGAAACCGGGCATAAAACATTCAGGCACCCGAACACCAACAAATACATACGCAAAGACTACCAAGCTAATCAAGAAACACACATGAAAACGTGCAAACTAAAAAAGTTAGCCACAGTACTAAAAAAAGAAAGAACTTGCCTAGTTATTAAAATATTTACAAAAGGAAGTTAACATTGTAGGGCTTATTTGTTCCCCAAAAAAATTAGGAAACATGTTTATCAATAATTGAAATACATATATTGAAAAGAGTATTAATATATCTTGCTTCTAAGTGTTTGAATTCACAATGGGTACTTTTCCTTGAAGTAAGTGGTACTCTGCCACCTTAGATTTGGTAATTGAATATTTAATGACCATCGGAAATTTTTATGAGTTTTTTGATTGCTTGGTAGCGGGGCTGTTATCTTGATGGGTTTATAATGACAGCAGTGATTTTTTAATGACAGTTGTTTATCGGCTTCTTTTACGGCGACTGTTTCAAACCCTTCCTTTAACAACTTGACCTGTCACTAGTCAGGTCCGAGACCGAATTTTTTATTTATTTCGAGTGTAACGGGAATTGAACGACAAATAAATGTGTATAAGATGTAAACATATGTTTTTATGGAATTAAATCACATTTGAAACGTGTGCCACCGGTGGTACATGATGGCTGTGATAAATAATTATTTATCAGAGCTGGCATGTACCACAGTGATACACGGAAGAATGTCTCTCTAAAATAGCTTTTCGTTCCAGAATAACCTCTGAAAATGTGCTCCAGAGGAAAAAAAATAGCTGCGTTGATCTTCGCCTACTCAGAAAATATTGAAAAAATACACAGATGCTCAAGCCACTACTTCTACGTCAATATAAGATGTTGAACGTTCAGCAACATTATCCCATAACATAGAGCCATTAGTTTATCTTTCGACATCAGCTGCTTCTCCTGTTATCTCTCCGGAAGAATCTGACCTCTTCCAAGATTCAGAAGAATCTCATGCTCCCAGTGATAGTGGGCAAGAGGAATAAGACGTCGAACTATCTAACCAAAATACTGATGAAGAAGGAAGTAGATGCAATAACTTCTCAGTCAGATAATGAAATATTTATGCAGAATCGCGGACAAGAAAGTGACACGTGGAGAGTGTGTGAGCACATTCCAGTGCCTTTTCAGTTCTCTGGACAGAGTGGTGTAATTGTGAACACTATAGACATTTTCAGACAGTTTGTGAGTGATGAAGTACTTGATGTGATTGTTTCAGAGACAAATCTTTTTACAGCGCAATATTTGACATCCCATATTCTGCGCCCCCGTTCAATGTACTGAAAATGGAAAGATACAAATCGCGATGATACAAAAAAAAACTCATTGGCATAATGATAATTATGGGCATAAATCATTTACCCAAAATGCGCTTATACTGGATTAGTAGCGAAATGTTCGGTAACAAACTCATTCCAGAAACTTTGATAATAACGAAAATCCTGCTGTCGGTAGCGATCGATTGGGTAAAGTAAAAAATATTGTCGATCTAATCTGCAATAAAAAGACAGTTTCTCCTGGCGAACAAATTGTTATAGATGAGAAGACGATGGCTTGGAGAGGCCGGCTAGCCTTTCGTCAATATTTGCTTGCTAAATCCCATAAATACGGTGTAAAACTTTACAAAATTTGCACAACAGAGGGCTACCTTAGAATATATTGCAGGGAAAAATAATCTGAATCCACCAGTTACATCTTATGGATACATTTCAGCTTTGTAGGTCACTTCTTGAATCTAAAACGTACGTGTGCGGCACGTTAAGATCAAATAGACGAGGAGTTCCTAAATCAGTTCCAAAAGAAAATTACGGAAAGGAGAGATTTACAGCGAACAGAACCAAACCGGTGTACGTGTGGTGAAGTGGGTAGACAAACGGGCCGTTTTAATGATAAGCACTGTTCCAAGTCACATTTGTAATCTACAGGCTACTGGAAAGCAAAATCGAAGAGGAGAGGACATTCTCAAACCTCCTGCTGTAATTGCCTACAATAAGGGTAAAAAAAGAGTGGATGTGTCAGACCAAACGTCCGCGTATTATACATGTTTAAGAAAAAGTCTAATATGGTATAACAGCGTTTGTGGAAATTCTTTTGGGTACAGCTATGATGAACGGATGGACTCCAACTCTAACAAAAAACTTCACATGTTGGAATTTAGAGAAAAATTTGCACGTGAATTACTGTCAGACAATTCTGAAACTATAGAAGCAGAAGAAAACACACAAAAAAATTCTCTCAAAAGTATACCTCTTCATAAGCTGGCAAAATTTGAAGGGAAAGTGCGTGACAATCGCAAAATGTGTCTGTCTCTCTTGTTATGAAACATTGGAGGAAGCTGCTCATGCCAGAAAAAAAAACTAAGCGTGTTAATACATTCTGTCAGGATTGTCCAAACAACCCTATATTCTGTTTAGAATGCTTTAATGAAAAATAATTAATCTTTTTGTTGGTTTTGTTTTATTTTAATATAGTTTTATTGGGAAATATAAGAAATTATGTTATTTGTTGTCATATTAGGTAGTAAGCAATAGCTATTTGTATTGCTAGGGAGGAAAAGACACTTTACTCCATTGTAATACATATGATTTTTTCCAACACCTCCATGAAAACTGTAAATAATAAATGAAAATGTGAATTTGGAAATTTAACGTCGAATCTAGTAGTTATTATCGTTACCAAGGAGTCAAAACAACAAAGAACAACAGAGATTGAAGAAAATGATGAAAATTCAATTCCTGAAGACATCATGGAAGAGGCGAAGTTTATTACCAGAAAAATCACAACTACGGTATGAAAAGGAATACGATCTCCTGTTAAGTTGGATGAGGGAAAGAAAACTTAGGAGAAGAGGTAATTTTAGCCCATTTTCTACAACTGTCAAAAAATTTACGATCTTCAACACTATGGTCAAAATGGTCCATGCTTCGATCAACTGTTTTAATAAAAGAAGATTTGGATATAAAATTTCCTAAATTAGTGGCATTTTTCAAAAAAAAGGGAGCTGGATACAAGCCTAAGAAAGCTGCTACTTTTACCAGAGAGGAAATTAATAATTTTATCATCGAAGCACCGGATGAACAGTATTTAATGTCTAAAGTATTTCTCTATTTAGTATTAATATTTTTCACTATCTGTTATCGTTTAGGTTGCTTTAATTATTGCTATCTGTAGTGCTTGCCTTGTGATGAATTGTGCCAAATGGCTGTTAAATATGTTCAAGATAAGGGAGATATTATAGTAATAACCCTTCCAGATACAAAAACCAAAATACAAAGAGTATTTATGATCACAAATAGTACTATTAGAGGCATTAACGTTCGTGAATTGATTAGAAGATATGCCTCTTTGACACCGACTGAAACGGACCATTCACGTTTCTTTATTTATTATGGTAAATCAAAATGTTCAGTGCAAGTGGTGGGAAAGAACACCATGTCAAAAATACCCCACAAAATTGCTAAATACTTGAAGTTGCCCAATCCGGAACTTTATACATGACACAGTTTAAGAAGGACTTCTGCATCACTATTAGTTGAAGCCGGTGGACACATACTCACAGTGAAAAAACATGGGAGCTGGTGATCGACAACGGTTACAGAAGGTTATTTGGACCAATCTATTTCAAAGAAATGCCAAGTTGCCAATCAAATTATTAGTGGACCAACTTCTTCATCAATTATTATATCAGATATTTCTTCAGAAACTTCTTCAGCGACACATGTCTCTTCCAACATTTCCTTCCGTTACAATACGAAGAATATCCCTGCTAATTTCACGAATCCAATTAGTTTTAATAATCTTACAAATTGCACATTTAATTTTTTCAATGAAAAATCTTAATTTAGTTTATTTAAAATGTTAAATAAAAATTAATGTAATTTCAACACTTTCATAAATATAATAAAAAATTTAATTTTTTTAGCGGGAGCCAATATTTTGCCTCCCTAGGGAGGAAAAGTGGCACTTTCGTCACGAAAATTAGGGAAGAAAATTGAATTTTCGATAAAGGTGTTGGAAAAAAGTTTTTATTTTTATTCAGAATTGTTTTAATTTTAATATTACTGGATTGGAGAATAAAAGAAAATTATCATTTTTGGGGTCCAATCATTATTATCATGTTCTGACCATAATAATAACCGAGTGCGCCTCCGGTGGTACACTGAAGTATTTCTACCTTTTCTATAGCCGAAGATTGAATATTGCAAGCTTCACTTAAACTGTGTTGATTTTATAGCACCTAAAGTCAACATATAGCCGTGGGGCACGACGGCTACAAATAATATACGACATGTACCACCGGTGGTACAGGTCGTCGCCAAGGTGTTAAGGCTGATTTTTTTGTCTCGTGCCGTTTTTGCCTTGCCTTGTTATCTTGTTTGCCGCCATCTTGTTTCTGCCGTTTCTGCTATATTGTTACCGATATCTTGTTTATTCCATGTCCAACAGTTGGGATCTCGCTGTAGCCCCATTATTTTCGACAACTAGGACTCCGCTGAGGCTCTCATTTCCAGCGGTTAGGGGTCTGCAACAGTCCACATTTTTAACAGCTGCAATTGTACTCAGCGTAATTCTCCATGGCTCCATTGCTAATAGCGAGGTCCCTATTTCTATCAGCTAGGGCTCTACTACGACCCTCATTTCTGCAGAGACACCGTTTCTTCCCTATTTACGACAGATTGGGCTCTGCTGCGGGTCCCCATTTCGTTCAACTGGTGTGCTACTCTGGAACCCACTTCCCTCCTTCTTAATGGGTTAATTCGCTATCACTTTTTTCTTTTTTTGAGGTTAGAGGTAATGACATATTGTAAAAATGCAAAATTCTTTCAGCAGCATTCTCAAAAATACCTTTTTAGAGAAAGATCATTTAATGATACAATTTAAAAGCTATCCAAAGCATCCGAGAAACTTGTATTTTTCAAAATTCAATGAACACTGGAACGGTATACGCCAGACGCTGGATGATTCGCATTGAAAATTCGTGCTGTATCTTTAGCACAATCATCATTTCGAGAATATAATTCACATGTCACATGGTACATTTTTTATTACTTTCATTGGTTAAAATACAAAAACAAAATCGCAGAATAGGCTAACAAATCGGTGATAATTTTATCACCTCATGTTGACTGTCACATGGCTTTAATGAATAAAATAGTTTACTGTCAAAGTGACAAATCGTTTAAAATTGTAGACTTTAAAAAAATATATTTTCTATTAACGTTCATTATATTCTCTTACCAAATATAACACGTGTTATGATTAATAAGCGATGATACCACTCGTTAAAATCTCGATCGATGATGATCATAAAGGGCCCCACAGTTTATTTTGCACGGTTTTGAACGAACAGTTAAAACCGTACGGTTTTGAACGAGCACGGCAAATTTCCCTACACTACGTATTTTTCTGTCAGTTTTTCTTCAGTAGTAAACCGAACTGGACATGGATTCCAGAGATACAATTCTAGCAGTTACGGCGGTAGTTGCGGTATTAAAAAAAAAAGAAAATGAAGGAAAGGAAACGGCCACGTATTTCATTTCCTCCCCAAGAGGGAGGGCGGGCTGCTCGAGCTTTCCGAGCCCTTTCAGCCACAATCATGGATTCCCAGCATACATACATGCATTATGTATATATGCATGGTGGGATTAAGGATGGATGGGAAGGAACGGAGTTGGGGTTCTGAGGGGGAAAATACTACCCCAGCATTCGTCTAAGTAACCGCACATGGTGTGCATATACGCAGTTACCGTTCCGCTACATGTGTATTAGGAAAACCCCCTGAAAAAACCTCATACAAGGTAGACGGTAACGGGAATCGAACCCATTACCTCCCGAATGCTAATCAGATAGTGACACCACTGCTCTACCAACTCGGTAAAAAAAGAAAAAAACTGACAGAAGACAATGGGCTAAAAATCTCAAATACCCAATTGTTTTAATTTACCAAATCTTGAGGTTCTATATTTGATACATTCTCTCTAGGCATTTCTTGGTTCAATAAGAAATACAGTAGCTCAAAATACCATACCTTCGGTTTGTAAAGCTGTTCTGTTCCTCGTCCGGATTTTTCCGAGGCTTTTACTTCTTTCTTTTCTTTTCTGACACTTCCCCCGATAGAATCAATTTTCTTAACCACACTGTCTTTAATTGCATTTTCATCAATCTCTAAGTTTTTCAATGAGTTCTGTGTACCCTCTATTCTTCTTTACTTTATCATGGTACTCAGGTGATTTAATTTTCCGCAAACTAGGTAAATCTTTGTGTAACTCGATTAAATCTCGAAGAAATTGTTTATTCGAATTATTAGAAGCCATTTTAAAAAGAATAATTGACGACGGCAACCACTACGAATGTTTCTATTAATATTTTCTAATAAATAACAATAATTATTATTCATTTACCAAATCACAGCGCCGCTCGTTTACAAATCCTGAGTGCTTTGCCCACACACTACGTTCCTTGAACGAACGGGGCGAAATATACGGGTAAATTATCCATGAGCAACAGATCTGGAACGAAAGAAAATAACTGGACTGAACGCGCTCACATACTATCGGTTTTTAACGAACGGGTTGGCCCGTTCGTTCAAAACCGTGTAAAATCACCGAAGTCTGTGGCACCCTTAACACTAATTACATTATCCCCAAGAATATAATTCACATGTCACATGGTACATTTTTGATTACTTTCATTGGTTAAAACACAAAAACAAAATCGCAGAATAGGCTATCGAATCACCGCTGTTGACTGTAACATGATTTTAATGAATAAAATAGTTAACTGTCAAAGTGACAAATCATTTAAAATTGTAGACTTTAAAAAATGTATTTTCTATTAACGTTCATTTATACTCTTACCAAATATAACAAATTGCAACAATTTCTACCCTTTCCGTGATAGAATAAACCATTTCAAAAACACGTTTACACTTTCAACAACAGCCTTGCGGAAACAGCATGAACTACTGCCTCTACCTCGCCTAGCATGTTGGATGTTCTACCGCGTCAGTAGCCAACTTGATGTGGTTGTGGTGTGTTCATTTTATGTTTTGTGGATTTCAAACTTTTGTAAGGTACGTATATATATATATATATATATATATATATATATATATATATATATATATTAAATTATGAAGACGTGAATAGGGCTGTCTTTTAGTGTATAAACATTTTAATTTGTTACTATTTAGCCGGTAAATAACCTCAAACTTCACAGTCGAATGTGTCCAATATGGGCTACTTGTATGGGTGCAAATACGAGCTACTAGCCCATATTTAGACCGTTATAAATGAATGGAAATATTTTGTTTTAGATGCCAAGATCTAAACCAAAATGAGGACATGAGTAAAGCTATTCAAGCTGTTAGGAGCAACAAAATGGGAACTGTATAGCCTTCTAAAATGTATTCAGTTCCACGAACCACGTTGCAAACATTGGCAAAAAAAAATTGATCTCAATCCCGAAGAAGCCGTTAGGACTAAATTAGGAAGAAAGCCGGTCCTAGGTTCTGAACTCGAAAAAATGCTTGTAGAATACATTTTAGAAATGGAAGAAAAATTTTATGGCTTAACTAGAAGTGCAACGTATGGCATATGCGTTATGTACACGAAATGGATTGCCACATCCATTCACCTCAGCAGCAGCAGGGAGAGCCTGGCTTGATTTATTTCTACAGCGCCATAGTGATGTTCTTTCTATCCGTAGGCCTAGTGGAACCTCTTTTGCAAGAGCACTTGAGTTCAATAAAGAAAAACGTAGACACATTCTTTCAAATGTTGGAAGCTGAGTACGAAAAGGTTCATTATACTCCTGATCGAATCTACAATGTAGATGAGACGGGAATAACAGTGGTGCAAAAGTTGTTGATGTCATTTAACGGAAAGGGAAGAGGCAAATAGCTTCAATGACAGCAGCAGAAAGAGGAGGTTTGGTTACTGATATTTTTTCTATGAGTGCTGCCGGTAATTTCATACCACCCATGCTAATATTTCCTAGGAAAAATATGAATCAGCTGCTCATGAAAGGATTCCCACCAGGAGCTGTAGGATTTGCACATCCATGTGGTTGGGTTCAAAATAACCTATTTACCAGTGGTTTACTCACTTCGTTGCACATGCAAGACCATCGGAATGTTCTCCCATACTGCTCATTTTAGACGGGCATTATAGTCATACCCGTAACATAGATGTCATTGAAATGGTTCGACAGAATCATCTGACAATGTTGTCACTTCCGCCCCACTCAACTCGTTAACTCCAACCTTTGGATAAGAGTTTCATGGGGCCATTTAAGACTTACTATAATGAGGAAATTAGAATGTACACAAGAACAACTGGGCATCCTGTCACTGTGTACGAGGTTGCAGAACTTCTGAAAAAGGCTTATGTAAAAGTTCAAACTGGAGAAATAGCTATTAATGGTTTTATAGCCACAGGAATCTACCCCCTCAATAAAATGATCTTCACAGAAGCAGACTACATAGCTGCACAAGCAAAAGCACCAAAAATGTGCAATGGAATTTCGTCTACTAAGCTTTCAACAAACGTCGCTGTTGCTGCTAATACATCAGAAATTTCAATTCCGGATGATGGTCCGTCAACTCCTCCTGCTGCTGGTCCACGAACTCCTGATGCTGGTAGGCCTACATCAACTGCTGGTCCATCAACTTCGGCCGCTGGTCCATCAACTTCAGCTACTAGTGCATCATCGTGGGCTACTTATCAGTCAAATGCAGTTGCATCTTCATCTACATACCCTGTCTCGCCGCATGACATCTCTTCGGTCCCTAATAAAAGGAAGAAAAGAAGTAGACAAAGACAATCACAAGGTGCAAAAGTTATCACTGGATCACCTTACAAGGCTGAACTGACTGGGTTTCTGAGAAGGAAGGAACAGGCTGGAAAACCACAATATTCGAAGATAATTAACAAACAGCCATTGAAGCGACCAAGAAAGAAGAAAGAAAGCTCGAGCTCAGACTCAGAGTCTTTGGTTGAAATCAGCTCTGGAGAGAGTGATCTTGACAGTCCCTCTGGAAGATTCAAGCCTGATGACAATGACTGCTGTTGTTTGTTTTTTGATGGACGATTTTCAGATGATTCCAAAGGGGAACTCTGGGTCCAGTGCCTTGTTTGTTTTAAGTGGGCACATTCTGAGTGCGCGGATGCAGAAACTGATGCGATTTTTGTAAATAGACTCACAAAACCACCACATTTTTTTAGTGCAGAAGTGTGATTTCTACTTTATGTAAGAGTATTTGTCTTATTTGTATCCAATTTATTATAAATTCTTTAACTTTTCAAAATAAACATAAAATATCTGCAGTAGCCCATATTTGGACCTTGTTAATGAAAATCATAATTTTGACATCCTATACATCTAGCTGCTATTTCCTTAAATGTAGTCTTCAAAACTCAATGGAAGTGTTTACATATTGCACTAAATGTATAATCTTGTTGTTCCATAAAGAATGATACTTGTAGGCATGAACTATTTCCGAATAAGGGCTTAGGGGAACACGGGGCAGAATGGCATACCTAACGTTTAGAATATCTTGCGTGCCAGAGCCATTTAAATCCGTGCCAGAGCCATTTAAATTTTGGGTCCCAATTAAACACAAAACATTCTTCAGTGTTTAATTATCAAATTGGAGAAGCTTAAAAATAAAAAAAAAGTTTAGAATTTTTAGCGCATGTCAAAGAAAAAATGTCAAAATAACCGTTCTGCCCCAACGTTGGGGCAGAATGGCACCTTTGAGGACAGAAGGATTTATCCAAAAAGTAATATTAACCCATATATTCGTATTGTATTTAAAAACCAAAGCTTAAATACACAACTTTAATATCAAAACTAAAAAGATAAAAACATATTAAGCCATATTTGGTAAGCTTAGCCTTATTTGCATAAATCGCAGACAAGGACAATGTCATCATCGTCACTTTCAACACCTGCACAAGAATTGTGGGCCCAATTTTTACAAATGGAGCATGCTATCCAACCCTCCGTTCATTTAGAGTAAAATTCGTTGCATCATCAGTTTCACTGTCTGGCGAGGAATTTTCTTCTGTCAACTTTTTTTTCTTTTTTTTAATCAACTTTATTCTTTTTTTACAGTTGCATCTAGTTTTATCTTCTTTTTTTGTTGAGGTAGGTGTGTAGATCCCCTTCCTGTTGGGCTACTCTCAATTCTTCGTTGAATTTGTTTTCTTTTCATTAACTCTTGTTTGGTAATGGTAACCTCTAATTCCTCCTTATATAGAGTTGAGGAGAGAATCGCGTTTTGCCTCTTTTCCTAGAAATTCTTTTCGTGGTCTGAGCAATCTTTGAACAGGCATAATATCTGTAGGAGACTTGCAATTAAAACTACTATTTTGGCATCTTCAACATTATTAAGGGTATCTCAATAATGATTTGGCCATTTTCAGAATTCGGAGCATCATCGGGACATTGGACTTTAGCACTTGAACAATGGGGTTGATCATTCAATAAATTACCAATATTGTCAGGCAACGTATTTGTCTTCTCACTTTCAGCTGTAACGTGAACTGGAGTTATATCAGACGTTTCAGACGGCATATAGTCACAATCCTTAAACACAAGTTCATCAACGGGCCATATTCCGGTTTTGCAAAAACCATTAATGGCAGTTTTCATGCTTGCGTGTAACGTAATAACCTTAGAAGGATTAGTTCTTAACCATTTTCGTGTTCATAGTATCTGCTTAGTGGTTTCATAAAACCGACGTCTAGGGGTTGCAATTTATGCGAACAGTGGGGAGGTAGGCATAAAAGTATTATACCATTTTCACGAGCCAGATTAATCAAAGCAAGACTCTTTCTGTGCGTCGAATGGCCGTCTAAAATGAGCAGAACCTGGTGATTTTCCTTGTTTGCATTTGAGAATCGTATTAACTGCTTGAACCAAATTAAAAATAACTCTGTAGTGATCCAACCCGAGTCACTTACTTCCACCATCGATCCAGGAGGTCACCCCATCTCAAATGAGGGCTGTCTTCTTTTTCTGGGAAATATTAACATAGGCCGCATGAATGACCCTGCCGCAGAGAAACACACTTCTGCTGCTATTGTCTCCCCTTTCTCTGCAGAAGCAAGAGTCCCGACCTGACGTTTTCCTTTTAGAACAAGAATTCTTGAATGACATTTTGGATTTACTTGGATTCCAGTCTCATCACAATTGTAGATACGATCCCCTGTCAACTTGTATTTATCTACAGTTTCAGTTAGAAGTTTAAAAATAGGGCTACTGAAACGCGATTAAGCCCCATGGCTTGAGCACCGGATGTAGCTTCTGGTTTTCGTAAGCTTAATGTGGGTGTCTAGATAGAAATTTTTCATCCAATCCGGTCCAGCCATTTGATTGATGACGTTGAACTTATGACAACACTTGTTTTCCTCGGCTAGTTGAACGCCAGTCGTCGAAAGTCAGTTAAAGTTAATCCAAATAATCTGGACTCCATAGTTTTTAAGTAATTTACAAGTTCCACCTCCTGATCTACAGTAAAAACTTTTTGAAATTGTACTTTGGTTTTGTTAATTTTAAAAGATTATTTTCCATTTTTTCTTTAGAACATATCTTTTAGCGTAGAACGAGGAACCAAATATTGTAGAGAAGCTTTTTAAACCCATCTCATTGTTAAAAACAGCATTCTCCATGGTATTGATATCCCATGTTTGGCGCTTGGTTTTTCTTACATATGTGAACCATCTGAAAAGAAATAATTGTCATGAGACATTTATACCTTTTCGAGAAAAACAATAAACACTATTTATTATATTATTATATTTTCCCAACCTAACAGAACATAAAATTATTACGGTGATTTTCCTAACTATTACTGGGGCGTAATGGTATTCTGGGGCGGAATGTTACCCTGGCCCATTCCGCCCCAAGTCTAACTTAAGAATTTTTTCAAACTACACATTGTTATCATTTAAACAAAACGCAAAGAGGGCCAACAAATTATTCCGTTACATCATATACAAAACAAAAAAATTACGTGTAAAGTGTTATTTGAGTACTTACGTTAGCATCAAATTTCGTAAAATATTACAAACACAGACACAAAATCAACACGTCTGGAACTATCGCTTGACTGAAATGATTTAATGCGCCAGTTTTTGTGATGACGCGATAGAGTATGATCGTATCGGTGTTGCCAGCTTCATTTTTATTTCTTATGACGGGTGTAAACGATTTTAGAGGGGGTATGCTTTTGTGCCCCGGTATGCCATTCTGCCCCGTGTTCCCCTAAATGAAAATGGTAGCCTATATTTGGACCATCTGCTCTACACTTTTTCTTATAAAA
This sequence comes from Vesta saturnalis, assembly GCA_036346205.1. Lineage (NCBI taxonomy): Eukaryota > Metazoa > Arthropoda > Insecta > Coleoptera > Lampyridae > Vesta > Vesta saturnalis. The sequence continues at coordinate 75,343 of JARFJB010000839.1, read as the reverse complement.
TTAATGGTTATTCAGATAATGAGAAAATTTGAACTAACACTTAAATTCTACCTAAGGAATTTTTATTGCATAGAACATAATTAATCGATATGTTTATGGTCTATGTCCAGGTATTTTTATGTCTTTGAAATATGCAATTGTTTTAGAAAGATTAGATAAAAACCAAAAACTGCTGCCCCCTCAGCGCTGCTGGATTTTTCCCAAAATCTAATCAGCTCTAAGCCAATAACGAGAACAAGCTTAAATAGACAATTTTAAACACGTAGGTATTTTCATTCTGGAGCTATCGGGGACACTAACATACATCCACACACATAAGTCGATTTAGCGATAGTGGAAAAAAATCCCTTGCATAACCTATACATGCCTACATACGCATGTAGGTTGGAAGGTAATAGGTGATGAGGTCGTGTGTAGTACCTACCTAAAAAAATTAAAAGAAACAGAGCGTTTCTGTATAAATTACAACGCGTACGGTGGTTTGTGAACTTTTCGTTTTTCGCCAATAAATCTCAACAGATTTCTAAAAACGATACATCTCTGTATTCGCAATGAAAAGGGCTTTAAAATGATGTGTCACAACTGGGGTAGTTGCATTTGAAATTTTAAAGTTGTGGTTGTTGGGGGAGGGGGTGGACATATCGAGTTGGCTTAACTGTACAAAAAGCTCCCCCTAAGAACAAATTGACCCCTCCCCCCTGCAGGGGGAGGGGTCAATTTTTCGTTGGGAAACCCTGTATATAGCTATGAATGTTCTAAAACTTAAATAATTCTCTAAATTTTTGAATTATTATCTTCAAAGCAGAACATTTGTGAGATAATCAATAATCAAAGAAAATTTTATTCAGAAATATTTTAGGATAGTTGTGTAATCAGTGGTTAAATTATTGTTTTATACAGTTTAATCGTAATCCCTTTACAATATGTGTAAGTACTATCATAAATTTTTAGACAAAATAAAGAAAATGTAAGGTTAATGACAGGTTTGATCAATATTTAAAACACCTTGTGTTATTGAAGTCAGTTAAATCTGGTTTAAAATAAACTAAACAATAAATTCATTCAAACTTTTTCCGCTTAAAGAAATTCGAATCCATTCAGTGAAACTGTATTCGATAAATATTTGAGAACAACCTTAAGAATTATTTAGCGCAGTGTGTAAACATCCAGTATATAAAAAGGTATGAACTGTTTGTCAGAAAAAGAATCGAGGTACGTTTTATATTCACGGTAAGAATTTAATTAGTAGTAAAAGTTGAAGGTGCAAGAAACGTTTGAGAGATAAATTTTTGCAATTTGAACTTCCTGGAGGATAATAAAGCATGGGATACGACATGTTTTGCTTTAGAATGCACGCAACGGATTATTTAACTCAACATATTTTTATCACGACGGTTTCGTCTCGTAGATTTATTTCATTTAAAAAGTAATGTCGACGCACGCATATTGGTTACGTTTTTAATTGAATCTTCTCACGCTCGATCAAAGACATTTCCATCAAAACGATCCGTTTCAATTAATTACCTAAAAAAGCGAACGTCAATTCAGAATTCCAGTCACAGGCGGCAAGTCGCGGTTCAATTGTTTGCCGGCAATTGTCCCCCCGCGCGGCTTGCATTCCCCCATTCTTTGAACGCCGAATAGTTGGCCTTGAACGAGTGCATTGCTATGCAGCCTCTTTTTGTTTTTTGGACGACGTTTGGCAACGGTCAACACCCCGGCCAAGGTCTCAGACGAATGCAACTAACCTATCATAACCTAAACTAACCTTGCCCAACACCAGTTTACTTGTGTCGCATTTTTACGCAACGGGTTTTTGCCCCCGTCGACAAGTTTATTTGGTTGTAGAGTTTCGGTAGTTTATTACAATCGCTAATGCGTGCAGGTGCTTGACCTACCACAAGCGCTTTCGGGTTACATTTCTTACTTTAAATAATATATATACACGAAATGGAAGGGATGTTTGTTTTTTTCCTGGTTCACCTTGTATTTTCATTATCGGGTGCTTAACCCCGTGGGCTTGTTTAGTTTTTATGTTCAGGGCATTCACTTAAACTTAATCTTCTCGTTGGCTTTAGATATCGTCATTTTTACGAAAAGGAATTAATAAACTTACACTTGCTTCGAACCCGCTTCTTATTATTAAATATGTGATACAGCAAATTTTATACAAATAAATGGGCGCTTTTGTTTTCCTTATCGTTCGGATGTCATTGTGGTTTATTTTGTTATAAAATCTATATTTGGTTATTATCGACGTTACAATAGTTTATAAAAATTATTATTTAAATTCATTTCATTAATCGATTCGACAATAACAATATTTTTTTTTCTTCTCTTTAAATTATCGATCACGGTTAACAGGTTGAATAATAAAGTGTAAGCCGTCCATTGATTACGTTACGTCTATAATTAGATGGACTGGCAATAATATTAAGAGATCAACAATAATATAACCGATTCCAAACAGCTTTCAACGTCTAAAGTGCCATTAAATAAATTATTACGTATGTACACAGTGTGATCTACGCTATAAAAACGATCCTTATGCAGCGAAAATTTGCATTTTAATTGTTTTCTAATCCTTTTTTTTACAATTTTGCAGAAAAGAAAAATATAAGTGTGTATTTACAATAATTGACGTTTGTTTGCTATTTGTAGTTTTTTGAGATGAACTTCCCGTAATCGAGCTTTAAATTTATTACACACAAATATGAAAAATAATAGGAATATGAACGTTTTGCTATTTATTTGATGTGTGTAAACTTAGTCATAGCATACATATTTGCTAAATTTGTCAGATTGTGTTCGATTTGCGCCTTATTGTGCCACAAATCTAACTA
>JARFJB010000839.1:0-67500 GCA_036346205.1 Vesta saturnalis | reverse complement strand
ACAAGCTGGCGAATGTCCCCGTTTAATTTTCTTCTGATATTTTTTTTTTCTAACTAGGAATAAACGTCAAAATGGCTAACGAAAAATACTAAATTTTGATACTGTTGCATCCTTACTGGAAACAAAACGTTTCTGTAATCGCTGCGGTTAAAAAAATATGCGAAGTGGAATGGGAAGGAATAGTGAACATTCGTACGGCGCAGCGCTGGTTTCGAAAATTTACTCGCGGAGATACAAGATATACAAGAGATACAAGACGAAACAAGGTTCTGATCGGTCCAAGTCGTTAAGTAACGCTGAACTTTGAGATGTTGCTGAAGCAAATCTATCGACAAGTACACGTAAGTTGTCAGCAGAACTTGGGTATTCCAAAGAAACCGTAAGGCGCCATTTGCATCAAATTGGAAAAGCCAATAGACGCTGTAGAGAAGTTCCTCACGACTTAACACCAACAACGGCAGAAAGGCGAGTTCAGGTTTGTGTTCAACTGCTTTCCAATCCTTGGGATGCACGTTTCTTTAAACGGATCGTTATTTGCGATGAAAAGTGTTTACTTCAATAATCCTAGCACAGAAAATCAGTGGATTACTGTTGGGCAACCTGCATTGCCGGTTCCCAAACGAGAAAAGTTCCAAAGGAAGGTTATGCTTTGTGTATGGTGGAATTTTGATGGGGTTATTAACTTTAAGTTGGTTTCTGATGGGCAGACGATTGATGTTAACCTTTACAATCAACAGTTGGATAGGATGCATGATGCTCTAAGACGGCGTTACCCTGGATTGGTGAACAGAGGACGGGTAATTCTGTAACAAGACAACGCCAGGCATCATACTGCAGCTGAAGCTCAACAAAAAATTAGGAAATTGAATTTCGAGCTTCTTCCTAATCCAGCGTATAGCCCGGACTTTCCGATTATCACTTATTCCAATCGATGGTGCACTTCCTTCGTGGACGGCATTTTTCAAGTGTTGAGAAAGTTGAAGCTGCATGCCGAGAACTCTTTAATTCCAAAGATGCTACATGGCACCGTCGTGGCATTGAAGATCTTGCAGATAGATGGCGAAAGATTTTACTTTATAATGGTTTATACTTTAGTAAGTAAAAGTTTTCATTTGTTATTTTATCATTAAATAAAGTATTTCATAAAAAAACGTCATTTTTTATAGGCCATCCTAATATATATATGGTCTGTAACCACTAACATACGTTTGTCTTGATCACCGTTAGGTTCATTTATGGTGCGATTAAGTTCATATTCGGAATATATGTTATTGAGGCGACATTTTACTGGTACGTATAGAAAATCTCAGTTGCAGGACAGGGTCTGCGGGTCGGCTAGTATTTTATATAAATCTAATAAATTTCTTCTAACATCTTAAGTAATTCTTAAAGATATTACTACTTACTGACAATGAGAACTGTAATTGTTATCGAAACGAATAGATTTATTATATATATATATATATATATATATATATATATATATATATACAACATTTAAAAACCCAAAATTTAATTATTTTAATAATGGTGAATTTCTGTTTACATTTTCATATTCAAAAGTATTAATTTGCAGACATCCTATATATCAATCATTCAACAAGTTGACCAATTATGGAACGTTCTTTACGAAACGCAGCACTTTTTGTACAAATTTCTCGAAGCATAAAATAATATTCATCATCATTATTTGTGTTTAACGATTTCACTGCAAATGTCATTACAAGTAGAAAAGAAATTTAGGCATTTTAAAGTTAACAACAGATAAACTTAATAGATAAAAAAAAATTATTTCCCAAGCGTAATTGACAGTACTAGCAAGTCGTAAAATTGCTAGACACTTTTTGTTGTTAGATTTGCCATCAGTAAGTAAATTTCTAAGTATTATATGTTATTATTCTAGCCATGCAGTTGTTCTTCCTTTCATTCATTGTTTTTAAAATTACTGCTATTGCTATTTTGCACGGTTTTAGAGCTCATTTTACGCATCCTTTGTTGGACGGATGGCTTTAATTATTATACTTAAGTGACAATTTTTGTTGTACATAATTATACTGAAAGAGCCAATCCCATATCAGCAAAATCATTATTGAATTATTCTACCCCTTTAATTAGCAATAAGACCAGAAAATAAACCATCGATTAAAAAAAATAAAACTTTATATCCAAACTTCAGACTTAACCTTACTTGAAAATTATCTTAACAAGCAAAAGCTTAGAATTTAATTTTCGTATTTTGCTCTAGTTTCATAATACATTTAGGAAAGAACGTAGCCAGGATTTATAACAGGGCAAACCATGGTCCATGGTCGTTCAAAATGTAAAATTATAGAAAAAAAGGCAAATGAAAACAAAACTTTGAGATTTTAATTATACTTAAAGTTAAACTTAACAGATAACTAAAAATATGCAGAACAGAAAAATATGTATATTTTAGATTTAATTTTTTTTATTAAAATTTAAAAATTATTTAATTTATTTTGTAAATAGTACCTTTGGCAGTACTGCTACGCCCATGTATGAAAGTATACTAATCCAATTATCTATAGTTTAGGGTTGATTATATTATATATAATATATATATATATATATATATATATGATATATATTATAAATCAGAGGAACAAGTCCCTCCCTTGTATCTTTTGAACGGTTTTACTTATACTAGATGAAATTTGGAGGGTGAATATAAACGGATATAAGCTTCTCAACTAGTCATGACAAGTACAATTTATATAAAAGTCAGGCCACAGTGACCAATAATTTTAAATAGTATTTATGACAAGTGACATCTCGTTTGAAAGGTATTAAAATTACCTATTCAGTCATACTAATTTTGTTAGGGTTTAGGTTGATTTTGATATCAAAATTAAATAAATACTAAAATTATAGTTTGGCATTTAATTAATCAAGATTCAAGGACCAATCTTATAGTAAATGTTGAAATGTGCTCACTTAATTCCTAACAGTAACGCATCCTATTAAACTCTTGTCGTACTAATTCAAATGTGTGGGAAATTGCTGTACATTCTTCAACAATTTTTGTTTCAAAATGTGCATACTGCCAGGTGCTTAGCGTAAACCTTAGATTTTAAGTACCCACAAAAAAATCTAATGGTGTCAGGTCTGGTGACCGAGCTGGCCATTCTATCGGACCTCGTCGTCCAATCCATCTGCCACGATATTCTTCATCCAAGTAACGTCTTACTGCATCATAATAGTGGCAGGAGCACCATCTTGTTGGAACGTTATTTCCAAGTTGCCGAATTCATCTAGATTATCTTCCAAAATTTCAAGAATTAACGGTTCAATTGCGTTTTGTAACATCTCCAGATACACTTCACCGGATAAGTTAGCATTGAGAAAAACAGGTCCAACTATGTGGTTTCCCAAAATACCTGCCCAAACATTTACTTTTTCTGGAAATTGAGTATGTTTTTCACGAAAGATTTGAGGATTTGTGTCACTTCAATATCTCATATTTTGTGTGTTAACGTTTCCATTGAGGAAGAAAGTACTTTCGTCACTAAAACAAATTGATTTTATGTAGTCTGGGTGTTGGATAATTTCATTGGACATATTTTCACAGAATTCTAATCTTCGGTCGGGGTCATCATCTGAAAGTTGGTGCACCATTTTTAATTTGTATGGATGAAATTTGTTATTAGCCAACACCTTATGTACTGTCCTTTGACTGACTTCACAGATAGACGCAACTTGGGCTGTAGAAGAAGTAGGATGTACTACCATTTCTGCAATTATGTCGATTTTTTTGTCGTCACTAATTGTTGGTCGACCAGATCGTTTGACATCTTGAACACTACGGGTTGCTTCAAACTTCTGAAGAAGCTCCCTCAAATAAGTCCTCGATATAGGGCGATCGTACTCTCATTAAAAGACGTTCCGCTGCATGGAAATTGTTTCTACATTCACCAATTATTAAGATAGCTGCTACTTTGTCGGCTACCGTACGTACCATTTTGTCTATGTAGACACTTAAACGTCGCGTTAAAGAATAATTAAACTGAATAGTCAAGGTATAAAAACTTATCAAAGTAAAAACAACGAGAGAATTAAAAAACGTCAACTTTTTTGACAATTAACCAGAGGCAGACTTTACAATCTTGATTAATTAAATGCCAAACTATAATTTTAGTATTTATTTAATTTTTCTATCAAAATCAACCTAAACCCTAACAAAATTAGTATTACTGAATAGGTAATTTTAATATCTTTCAAACGAGATGTCACTTGCCATAAGGTACTATTTAAAATTATTGGTCACTGTGGCCCTGTGACGTCATATATGACTATTACGTCACTTGTCATGACTAGTTGAGAAGCTTACATCCGTTTATATTCACCTCCATTCATTAGCATAAGTAAAACCGTTCAAAAGATACAAGTGGGACTTTGTAGACTATATATATATATATATATATATATATATATATATATATTATATTGGTAAAAAGTGCTCATTATATCTATAGAGACACTAATAGAAAAGTTAGTCAATCATTTCAAAGAAGAGTTAAGTTTAATATTTTTTTGTTCTTAATATCTTCATAATGATGTAATAATGGACGAAATTTTGTATACAGCAGTTTTTTTATCATAATTCAAATATGACCTTAGTTCTTATTACCGAAGAGCAGTAATCATATTCAGACAAATCCACTATTTTCAAACCTTTTCAAAAATTCTTACCACTCAAGAAGTGAGCTATTCATCAAGCATAAAGTCCATTGCAAATGTCAATGAAAGATCTTCTATATGTGTTCAGTTATTCTTCAACTGTGCGACGAGTTCTGAAACTCCCATTATTAACTTTTTAAACAGACATCTTCACCAATCTTCATCCAAACGCCATCGTCAATAAATGTTCGACATCAGAACCTGTCCTAAAGGATATCATTCTCGATAGATACGTTGAGCTTTAAGAAATTTATATCGGATGCATTTTCTGAAACCTTGGTCCTAGCGACTTAATAAGGTATACCTTTCAAGCAGAAAGATGAAAAATTTTTCAGTCGAAAATGACATACAGTGTAAGGCAAAAAGTTAGACCGATTCAAACAAGATGGAAACCATATGGCGCCCTTAACACTAATAAAAGAACTAACTAATTTATTACATCATTGTAAAAGATATTAAAAAAACAAAAAAATTAAACTTCAATATATCTTTTAAACGAAACATTGGGACCTATGGTCACTATGATGGCACTTTTGTCTATGTCACTGTATATATATATATATATATATATATATTATATACTATTACAGTTCAAATTCGTATTTCTTCTTAGGCCTAAACGGTTTGAGATAATTTGTTCTGCCTTGGTCAATTTACACTGAAATATTTACCACTATAGGGTGTCTCAGTATTGTACCAAAGTTGTTCTTTAAATACATGTTATTTTAATATCGATTTGTCAAGACAAGAAAGTTATGTTATGAACCTAAAAATTTATGTTCCATTTGATATGAAACAGGTTATTTAAATTTTTGTGAATTGACCAAATTACATTATGGTTAGAGCTAAAATTAGCACAAATCTTTAGTTTTGAGTGTAAAAATTTGATTTTGTACAAAGTCAAAAAATGTATTATTATTATTTTTAAGGAAATAATCTATTTGCATCGAAAGTTTCTAGGTTTAAAATACCCATAGTATACTCTGAAATGACTGTTATTTTATTGATAAACTCAGAATTAAATACACCCAACTGAATAAATAAACTAAGAACAAATTAACAAAAACACTGGTCACAAAAGAATAAAATTATAGTAAATATTCATAACTGTTTCCATTTTGTTCAATGTGAACATATCTCGTATGCGTTGCTTCATATTGTCAGCAGTAGTTGACTTGTCACGAAATACTTCATTTTTACATCATTGGGGTCAAGTTATTTTAATTAGTGATGAAGGACATTTACAAACGATGGACTAGACGAGAGCAATTGATTCACGTCTATGGCAAATCAATGTTTCGTGGTATTCTAAATGACAAAGTAATTGGCCCATTTGACGGTGTATTAACCGGCCAATAATATTTGTGATTTCTGTTAGAAGAACTACCCATGCTACTAGAGAATGTGGATCTTAGAACCAGAATGGGTATGTGGTACATGATTTTGCATTGCCCCACTATATTAAAATGTTCGAGAATTTTTGAATAACTGGAGACCCCAGCAGTGGATAGGAAGAGGAGGGCCGATTCTGTGGCCAGCACGTTCTCCTGATTTGACCCCAATTGAATTCTTTTTCTGGGAATATGTAAAAATGAACTATTTCGCGACAAGCCAACTACTGGCGACAATATGAAGCAACGCATATGAGATGTGTTCCAAAACATTACACCCCATACCTTGTCTCGTGTGATGAAAATTTTCAAGTTCAACTGTGCGTCGAACAAAATGGAAATCTTTTATGAACTTGAATTTATGCATTTTATTTTTTGTTTGTTAATTCGTTCTTAGATTTATTTATTCAGTTGGGTCGTATTGTAATTCTCAGTTTATCGAAAATGAAGGCTTAACCAGTGATTTTAGAGGTATACTATGTTTAAAGCCCATGAGAAACTATCGACTGGTCAAATGAAAGTTGTTCCATTAAAAAATGACATTTTTTGTGACTTACATGTAACAAACAAATTTTCCTTATATTTAAACGTCTGACAAAAACTAGAAGACTTGTGCTAATTTTTAGTTAGCTCTAACTTGCAAAATGTAATTTGGTCAATTCATAAGAAATTCTCAAAGATGACCTGATTTTCATAGAAAAGTCATAATCTTCTGGTTCTATAAACCCATAGTATGATAACTTTTTTTTTTGGGAGTTCAAATCGGGTAGAAAGTATCGGGTAAAATATACAAGTAGTACACGGGCACCTTGGCCGCCATTTTGTTTTTTTGTTACATCACCTCCGGGGCACCTTTCCCACCACTTCTTTATATAAGCCCACGTGGGGATCGAATTTTTCACCTGAGAAGAAAAAGATTTTATTTAATCCGTGTTTATTAATATTTATTAGAGCCCGTTTTATCAAAGGAGATTGCATAATTGTTATTAAAATTATTAGTACATTTCTTTTAATACCCATCTATAGATTGAGACCATTTTCCTAAACGAAAAATTTATGCATACATTGGGGGTTGTATTCCAATAAGGGATCCTAGTCTTGTAATACAGGAATCTGTTCGATGGCTTCGCCCCTGTCATAAAAATTGTATTCTAATAATGGGGAAGAATTAATAGATAAGACATGTAAAGATGACAAGTGTTTTCATAATAAAAAAGATGCTATTTAATCTTGTGTGTATTATTATTATATTTATTAGGGTTGTTTTGATTTTTATCAAGGATATAAAAACCTAATACTCAAACGATTATGTTGCAATATGCAAACTTTAAGACCACATTTAAGCACTTGCTCAATTTTTTTCAATATCTGAGGTTAGCATATTGTATTTATGACTATTAATTATTTTCTATCTGAGATTTAAATGTCATTCATTCATCTATATAAGTGTTTTACAATGTGTTTTCTAATAGGGTTTATTATAAATGAGTAATTAAATTGCCATGCTTTAAACGATTTTCCAACTTGAGAGCGTTAAATTACATGTACAAGGTTTAACCAGAAATAAAATGCATTAATACGATAAATGGGAACACATATTCACTATAGGCTGCTTTACGCAACATTGTGTCTCAATTATCATATAAAAGTAAAATATAGAAGGTGGACTGCTTAGCAATTTATTCTCAGGACTTTGCCCTTTAACCAAAAATTTGAATTTGTTTGTGAGGGGGAAACTTGAAGCTGTATTCTAATAAGAGGGCCTAACGCTAACTTATAAGACAGGTGTAGGGCTTCGCACCCTTGGTGGGAAATTTGAACTTGTATTTAAGTGTTTACATTCAGATTGCTTATTGCAAAAAATTTAAACTTGTATTCTAATAAGGTGGCCTAATGCTAACTTATAAGACAGACATAGGGCTTCTCAACTTGCTTCCGGGTCTTAGTCCTCTGGTCTCTTAGTGGGAAATATGAATTTGTATTTAAGTTTTGAAATAAGGTCCCTTTGATATAATTGGTGCTAAACTTTCTCCTTTCCTCTTTTTCTCTCTCTTTTTTCTCCTCTCCCTCTTCTTTTCCCTCTCCTCTTTTTCTCCCTCTCCCTCTTTTTCCTCTTTTCTCCCTCTCCCTCTCCTCTCCCTCTTCTCCTCTCTCCCTCTTCCTCTCCTCTTCTTTCCCTCTCCTCTCTTTCTTCCTTCCTCATTCTCTCTTTTCTCTTTCTCCTTTCTTCCCTCTCCCTTACTCTCCCTCTTCTCTCTCCTCTCAACTTAACTCTCCCTCCTCTCCTCTCCTAAATCTCTTCCTCTCCCTCTCCTCTCTCTCCTCTCTTCCCTCTCCTTCCCTCTCCCTCCCTCTCCTCTCTTAAATTATTTTCTTGGGTAGTTTTCGTTTCTTTCTTAGTTGTTCGTCAAGTTTTTTATTGGCTTAACATTCTTTTTAAGTAGTTCTAAATACCTCCAAACATTTACTTTTCTGGAAATTGAGTATGTTTTTAGAAAGATTTGAGGATTTGTGTCACTCAATATCTCACATTTTGTGTGTTAACGTTCATTGAGGAAGAAAGTACTTTCCACAATTGTTCTTCCTTTCATTCATTGGTTTTGGAAATTACTGCTATTGCTATTTTGCACGGTTTTAGAGCTCATTTTACGCATCCTTTGTTGGACGGATGGCTTTAATTATTATACTTAAGTGACAATTTTGTTGTACATAATTATACTGAAAGAGCCAATCCCATATCAGCAACTTCATTATTGAATTATTCTACCCCTTTAATTAGCAATAGACCAGAAAATAAACCATCGATTAAAATTTAAAACTTTATATCAATTCAGACTTAATCGTTACTTGAAAATTATCTTAACAAGCTAAGGCTTAGAATTTAATTTTCGTATTTTCTCTAGTTTCATAATACATTTAGGAAAGTATACTTCAACCAAGCGTTCCTGCTGAATTTTTCTATATTAATATATATATATATATATATATAGTACTATACAGTGCTAGTCAACCAGTCCCTCCCTTTGTATCTTTTGAACGGTTAAGAATACAATGAAATTAGTGAATATAAACGGATATAAGCTTCTCAACTAGTCATGACAAGTGACGTAATTTCATATATGACGTCAGAGGCAATTTACAATTTGTTTTAAATTAAACCTTATGGCAAGTGACATCTCGTTTGAAATTATTAAAATTACCTATTCACCATACTAATTTTGTTAGGGTTTAGGTTGATTTTAATAGAAAAATTAAATAAATACTAAAATTTCAGTTTGGCATTTAATTAATTAAGATTCAAGGACCAATTCTTATAGTAACTGTTGTCATGTCTCCACTTAATTCCTGACAGTTATTGTTAATACTCTTACCGTACTAGTTCAATGTGTCTGCGGAATCCTTACATATTCAACAATTCTTTGTTTCAAAATGTGCATACTGCCAGGTGCTGTAGCGTAAACCTTATATTTTAAGTACCCCATAGAAAATCTAATGGTGTCAGGTCTGGTGACCGAGCTGGCCATTCTATCGGACCTCGTCGTCCAATCCATCTGCCACGATATTCTTCATCCAAGTAACGTCTTACTGCACCATAATAGTGTGCAGGAGCACCATCTTGTTGGAACGTTATTTCCAAGTTGCCGAATTCATCTAGATTATCTTCCAAAATTTCAAGAATTAACGGTTCAATTGCGTTTTGTAACATCTCCAGATACATTACCGATATTACATGACGACAAAGTCCACTATTGTTTCCAAAACCTCCTTTCAAAAATTCTTACCACTCAAGAAAGTGAGCTAGTTTTTCCAATCAGATTGCATAAAGTCCACTTTTGCTAAATGTTCCAATGAGAAGAATCTTTCTATAAATGTTCAGTTATTCTTTCAACTGTGCGACGAGTTCTGGAAACTCCCATTATTAACTTTTTTAAACAGATCATCTTCACCAGATCTTCATCCAAACGCCTATGCACGTCAATAAATGTTCGAACATCAGAACCTGTCCTAAAGGATATCATTCTCGATAGATACGTTGAGCTTTGAAGAAATTTGTATGCATCGGATGCATTTTTTCGTAAACCGTTGGTCCTAGCGACTTCAATAAGGTATACCTTTCTGAAGCAGCAAAAGATGGAAAACAAATTTTTCAGTCGAAAATGACATACAGTGTAAGGCAAAAAGTTAGGACCGATTCAAACAAGATGGAAACCTATATGTGGCGCCCTTTTAACACTAATAAAAGAACTAACTAACTCTTATTACATCATTGTAAAAGATATTAAAAAAAAACAAAAAATAATTAAACTTCAATACGATATCTTTTAAACGAAGACATTGACCTAAGTCGCGTTCATATGCATGCACTTTGTCTATGTCACCCTGTATATATATATATATATATATATATATATATATATATATATATATACTATATACAGGTGTTCAAATTTAGTATTTCTTCTGTAGGCCTAAACGGTTTGAGATAATTTAGTTCTGCCTTGGTCAATTTACACTTGTAAAAATATTTACCACTATACAGGGTGTCTCATAGTTATGTGTACCAAAGTTGCTTTCTTAAATAGCATGTATATTTCCATATTATCGATTTGTCCTCAAGACAAGAAAAAGTTAACTATGTGTTTATGAACCTAAAGAATTTATGTTCCATTTGATATGAAAACAGTTATTTGAGAATTCTTTGATTGCAAATTACATGAGTTGAGCTACTAAAATTAGCAAAATTTTTTGGTTATTGTGATGTTTATTTGATTGTTAAAAGTCACAATACAAAATGTCATTTATTATTATTTTTAATGAATATCTCATTTGACCAGTCGATAGAGTTTCTCATGGGCTTTCCAAAAATATCCCATAGTATACCTCTGAAATGGCTAGTTAAGCTTTCATTTTCGATAAACTCAGAATTACAATACAACCCAACTGAATAAATAAACCTAAGAACAAATTAATAAACAAAAAACACTGGTCACAAAAGAATAAAATTATAGTAAATATTCATAACTGTTTCCATTTTGTTCGATGTACAGAACATATCTCGTATGCGTTGCTTCATATCGTCAAGCAGTAGTTGACTTGTCACGGAATACTTCATTTTTTACATCATTGGGGTCAAGTTATTTTAATTAGTGATGAAGCGACATTTACAAACGATGGACTAGACGAGAGCAATTGATTTACGTCTATGGCAAATCAATGTTTCGGGTGGCATCCTAAATGACAAAGTAATTGGCCCATTTGACGGTGTATTAACCGGCCAATAATATTTGTGATTTCTGTTAGAAGAACTACCCATGCTACTAGAGAATGTGGATCTTAGAACTAGAATGGGTATGTGGTACCAGCATGATTGTGCATTGCCCCACTATATTAGAAATGTTCGAGAATTTTTGAATAACTGGAGACCCCAGCAGTGGATAGGAAGAGGAGGGCCGATTCTGTGGCCAGCACGTTCTCCTGATTTGACCCCAATTGGATTCTTTTCTCTGGGAATATGTAAAAAATGAAGTATTTCGCGACAAGCCAACTACTGGCGACAATATGAAGCAACGCATATGAGATGTGTTCCAAAACATTACACCCCATACCTTGTCTCGTGTGAGGCAAAATTTTACAAGACGGCTTCAACTGTGCGTCGAAGAAAATGGAAACATTTATGAACTTGAATTTATGCATTTTATTTTTTTGTTTGTTAATTCGTTCTTAGATTTATTTATTCAGTTGGGTCGTATTGTAATTCTCAGTTGATCGAAAATGAAGTCTTAACCAGTCATTTTAGAGGTATACTATGAGGTATTTTTGGAAAGCCCATGAGAAACTTTATCGACTGGTCAAGTGAAATGTAGGGTGTTCCATTAAAAAAAAAATGACATTTTGTGTTTGAGACTCACCCTGTACAACAAACAAATTTTCCTTATATTTAAACGTCTGACAAAAACTAGAAGACTTGTGCTAATTTTTAGTTAGCTCTAACTTGCAAAATGTAATTTGGTCAATTCATAAGAAATTCTCAAAGATGACCTGATTTTCATAGAAAAGGGTCATAAATCTCTTCTGGTTCATAATAAACCCATAGTATGATAACTTTTTTTTTTGGGAGTTCAAATCGGGTAGAAAGTATCGGGTAAAATATACAAGTAGTACACGGGCACCTTGGCCGCCATTTTGTTTTTTTGTTACATCACCTCCGGGGCACCTTTCCCACCACTTCTTTATATAAGCCCACGTGGGGATCGAATTTTTCACCTGAGAAGAAAAAGATTTTATTTAATCCGTGTTTATTAATATTTATTAGAGCCCGTTTTATCAAAGGAGATTGCATAATTGTTATTAAAATTATTAGTACATTTCTTTTAATACCCATCTATAGATTGAGACCATTTTCCTATACGAAAAATTTATGCATACATTGGGGGTTGTATTCCAATAAGGGATCCTAGTCTTGTAATACAGGAATCTGTTCGATGGCTTCGCCCTGTCATAAAAATTGTATTCTAATAATGGGGAAGAATTAATAGATAAGACATGTAAAGATGACAAGTGTTTTCATAATAAAAAAGATGCTATTTAATCTTGTGTGTATTATTATTATATTTATTAGGGTTGTTTTGATTTTTATCAAGGATATAAAAACCTAATACTCAAACGATTATGTTGCAATATGCAAACTTTAAGACCACATTTAAGCACTTGCTCAATTTTTTTCAATATCTGAGGTTAGCATATTGTATTTATGACTATTAATTATTTTCTATCTGAGATTTAAATGTCATTCATTCATCTATATAAGTGTTTTACAATGTGTTTTCTAATAGGGTTTATTATAAATGAGTAATTAAATTGCCATGCTTTAAACGATTTTCCAACTTGAGAGCGTTAAATTACATGTACAAGGTTTAACCAGAAATAAAATGCATTAATACGATAAATGGGAACACATATTCACTATAGGCTGCTTTACGCAACATTGTGTCTCAATTATCATATAAAAGTAAAATATAGAAGGTGGACTGCTTAGCAATTTATTCTCAGGACTTTGCCCTTTAACCAAAAATTTGAATTTGTTTGTGAGGGGGAAACTTGAAGCTGTATTCTAATAAGAGGGCCTAACGCTAACTTATAAGACAGGTGTAGGGCTTCGCACCCTTGGTGGGAAATTTGAACTTGTATTTAAGTGTTTACATTCAGATTGCTTATTGCAAAAAATTTAAACTTGTATTCTAATAAGGTGGCCTAATGCTAACTTATAAGACAGACATAGCTTCTCAACTTGCTTCCGGGTCTTAGTCCTCTGGTCTCTTAGTGGGAAATATGAATTTGTATTTAAGTTTTGAAATAAGGTCCCTTTGATATAATTGGTGCTAAACTTGCTCCTCCATCTTTCTTTTCTTTCTCTTTCTTTCTCCTCTTCTCTCTTTCCTCTCTCCTCTTCTCTCTTTTTTTCTTTTTTTCCTTCTCTTCTCTTTTTTTTCTCTTTTCCCTCTTCTTTCTTCTCTCTCCCTTCTCCTCTTTTCTCTCTTCCCTTCTTCTTCTTTCTTTTTTCTCTCTCCTCTTTTTCTCCTTTCTTTTTCTCTTCTCCTCTTCTTCTTTTTTTTTCTCCCTTTTTTTCTTTTCTCCCTTTTTTCTTTTCTTCTCTTCTCTTTTCTTTCTCCTCTCTTCTTCTTTAAATTATATTTTGGATAAATTTTTCAGTTTTCTTCTTATTGCTTACTCAAATATTTTTAATTTTATTCTTTTTTAAATAAGTTGATAAAATTTAAAATTTAAATTCTTGTTCTTAATTGAATCCTTTCCCTGCATCCTTTTTATTTTTATTATTTATTTTTTTTTTTTTTTTTTTGTCAAATGTGTTGACCATTAAGTTAATTTTCAAGTTTCTGTTGTAGCTGTATGGTCCTGTGTGTCGTGGTCCGTGTCACGTTGTCTTTGTAATGTGTCTTTGTGTCGTGTTGTGTGTGTGTGTCGTGTCGTGTGTGTGTGTGTGTGTGTGTGTGTGTGTGTGTGTGTGTGTGTGTGTGTGGTGTGTGTTGCTTGTGTGTGGTGTGTGTGCGTGTGTGTGTGTGTAGCGTGTGGTGTGTGTGCGTGTGGTGTGGTGTGCTGTGCGTTGTGTGCGTGTCGTGCGTGCGTTGCGTGTGCGTTTTGCGTTCGTGCGTGCGTGCGTTGCGTGCGTGTGCGTGCGTTGCGTGTGCGTGTGCGTGCGTGCGTGTGCGTGTGCGTTGCGTTGCGTGCGTTGCGTTCGTGCGTCGTGCGTGCGTTGCGTTGCGTGTTGCGTGTGTGTGTGTTGTCGTGTGTGTTGGTTGTGTGTGTGCTTGCGTCGTTGTTGTGTGTTGTGTGTGCCGTGTTCTTGTCGTATTTGTCATCTGTTTGTCTGTTGATCTTGGTGTCTGTATCTGTTTGTGTCTGCGTCTGCGTCTGCGTATTTCTGCGTCTGTCGTCTTGCTGTCTGCGTCTGTCTGACTGTCTGCTGTCTGTACTGCGTCTGCGTCTGCGTCTGCGCCTGCGTCTGCGTCTGCGTCTGCGTCTGCGTCTGCGTCTGCGTCTGCGTCTGCGTCTGCGTCTGCGTCTGCGTCTGCGTCTGCGTCTGCGTCTGCGTCTGCGTCTTCGTCTATGTCTGCGCCTGTCTGTGCCTGCGCCTGCGTCGTCATAATTTGTTGTTGATTGAAAATAGGTGGACCGATTCTAAGACTAACTTACGATACCCGTTTTCGACCAAATCTGCTACACATTAAGAATAGTCGAAAATTCGATATTGGTGTCAAATGATATGACTGCCTTTAAGCCTGACAGCGAAATCCTCCTTTCGATGAATTTGGTGACAGAATGAGTAATCTTAGCTTGAAATTAGATGTTGATATCAAATGATAACTGGGCTGATTTTAAGACTAAAGTGAAATACTCTCTGATTTTAAACGTTCGATATTGATGTCAAACGACAATATCTAAGCTTAATAGTGAAATCTTCGTTTCGCTGCCTCAACCCGTTTTAGATCAAGTCGATCTAAATGCGTAAAAATTTGAATATTCGGTGATGATGGCAAATGATAAGTAGATGCATTTCGAAATCTGATGTAAAATGACCATCGTATTGGTTTTATAAATTCAATATCGAGTGGTAAGTGACTGAGTCCAAGTCTAAACAGAGAAATGATCAATTCCATTCCTTAACCCATTGTTCAGTAACAAAATCGAAAAAAATTTAAAATTCGATATTGGTGTCTAGTGGTCGGTGCACTGCTTTTGATTTTAATAATGAAATTTTCATTTTAATGTAACAAATATATCAGGTACGGTACCACAACAATCACACATTCAATTGACATCAACACAAATGATTCAACGAATGAAAATAAATAATGAGCATAAAAAATGTATAATAGGTACGCACACGAAATCAAAAGAAAGAATAATGTAATGAGGGCATTTAATAATAATTACCACGACCGAGTTTATAACATAAGAATGGTATTTGTTGTTTCCATTGAGTGCAATTTCGAATAAATTATAAACCTTTTCCGCACCAAAGACAAGATATGTTCGCTTCTTTCCACTCGAAATCGATTAGTGCAAGTTGAAAAATTGTTGATTGTAAGAAAAATATGGGAAAAGTTTGCTTAACCGGTGGAAATAATCTACAAGTAGATAATAAAAAATGTATAAAAAAAGAGAGAGTATAGAAAACTGCGCTTTGTAAAAATTACAATAATAATTTTCAAGAGATACATATCAAATAATATAAATTAGCAATTCTGTGAGCTTGTTATACGAACTTTAGAAGTTTTAAATTTGAGATCTTATACATAATACGTGCAACTTGCGTGCTTTTTCCTGCTTATTGTTATTCCTTATATGTGCTTCCCATGGCCTTGTAAAAATAAAATATTATTAAAATGCACCTTATTTAAAAGCTGTGGCGGCAGCATTTTCCTAACTCTTATAATTAACTTGCTTTTGCTACTTTTGTATTTAGTAATTTTAAGCAGCGGATACGAAGATGTACGCGTGCGATAGTAAAAACTTGTGTTCGTGTTAACTAAACTAACGCTAAAAATTGCTCTTTGGGGAAATTTTCTTTTAACAGGTTCAGATTTTTAATTATTTATGCTTTACGGCGCCTTCAAAACTACGATTACACGTTCTAAAATCAATGAACTAACAAATTAAATTATTTAATCTCTCTTCTTTGAAAATGTCTTTTAGAGCAATAGATAAAAAAGAGCAGAACCGGATTAAGGATTCGGTGATATTGAATTAGTACCGCATATCTTTTTGATCTCTTTTATGAAATTGTGCGGTGTAATCAACTAAAAGAACACTGCGCGATCTCAACAAAATTTAATTATAACGATTTTCCTAATTCCTAATTTTCTGTGTGATTTACAGTATTTACTTCTAAAATTAATTCCATATGAATTTGTGAATGCGGTTTTAGTGACCATAGTTACAATACCGTGCACATTGTCAAGCTTATATAAGTTTTTTTTACCTAACGTTCGTTCAATTATCTCAAATACTACCGTTTAATTTATACTCTTTTAAGCGCTTCAAACTGCCGGATTAATGTAGATATAAAACATCGGTATTAAATGATGCTATATCAAAAATACAAGGGGTGATAGAGAGACATAAAAGAAGTCGATTTAGCCCTATGAACTAGTAAATTTGGAATGTTTTAATAATTAATTGCAGGAGGAACGTAAAGAATTAGAAAAATAAATTTTTCACAGCTACTCGTAACTTTTTGTTCTTATGGCTTTTGCGCAGAATGAGAATAATTTTCTTATGCTTTCGTTCAGCGTTACTAACTTTCCAGTCCTTAATAGTCAGTACACATCGTTTTAAGGTGTGTGAAAATAAGCGAATCATTTCGGAACAGTTAGATTTAAACATGTGTATAATTAGGAGCTAATTACACGCGATTTTGATCCGTAAAAATTAATTTTGCACCCTCATACGTAACAAGTTATAAGTTCACATAGGCACAGTTGATTGAAAAATCTGGAACACTGGACCTGTGGCAAAACTAACAGAAAAAGTAGACCCCCGTATCACACACAATTAAAAATGAACCGAATACGTTTCAGTAGTTTAACTATAATCATCAACGGTCAACTATACATACATACAACCGAGCTGGTAGCGTAGTGGTGACACGACCTGCCTAGCATTCGGGAGGTAATGGGTTCGATTCCCGTTACCGTCATACCTTGTATGAGGTTTTTTCAGGGAGTTTTCCTCATACACATGTAGCGGCATGGTCACTGTGTATATGCACACCATGTGTGGCTGCTTAGGCAAATGCTGGGGTAGTATTTCCCCCCTCAGAACCCTAACTCCGTTCCTTCCGATCTTATCCAGATCACACCCATCTTTAATCTCACCATGCATATATACGTAATGTATGTACGTATGCTGGGAATTCATGATTGCGGCTGAAGGAGCTCGGAAAGTTCGAGCAGCCCGCTCTCCCCCTTGGTGAGGGAATAAAATACGTGACCTTTCCTTTTTTCCACATACATAATATATATATATATATATATATATATATATATATATATATATATATATATATATATATATATATATATATATATATATATACAGGTGTTTCATTAAGGCTGGCCACCGGCCATATTTCAGAAACTAGTGGACCTAAAAGTGGAGAAAAAAATTCATTATAAAAGTCGCCACGAGAAAATCCTGAAATTATTTTTAAGTTCCGTAATTCATCGCAAGGGGCGCAATTGAAAATTAAAAATAAAATTATAAATTTCTCCGAAAATTCCCACATTAAGGCATACCTTTGGTAACATCGTTAGAAAGCTTAGACAATTCTGCATCATTTTGGTCTAAGGCTCATTGGCGTACCGACCTTAATAAGAGTGGGGAAGCTATTGAATGTGTAATCATTTAAATCGCTGTTATTTTTAAACGACTTATCCGATTGTAGTAAACCTAGGCTTGTTTAGAAGAAAAAGGTAAGTACTTTTAACTGTCGCATCCATTGGTACGCGATAGCTCATAATAAAATTGTTAGAGGGCGCAATTTGTAATAATACCAGTTTTTTGATTTTATTCAGAAAAATTAAATCATACGGTATAATTATGACATCATAAGCGGAAAGTAGCTTAAATTTGTAACAAAAACGTAAATAACGCAATTTGATATCTTTATTTGTTCCAGAGTTATGGCGAAAAGAAGACTTTTAACCGTTTAATTTAATAATTGATTGTTGCTATGGTTTCTTAAGGTGTATAGGTTGGATTAGTAATGAGGAATCTGCATTATCATAGTCTGTGCCTCCTTCACACTCTATCTAGGCTTAGGACTAGTCCAAACTAAGCAAATTGCAAAATTTGGAGCGTGTTTAGAGGCCAACGGCCATAACAACGATATCAAAGTAATGATTGATTTTTGTTTAAGAAACTTTTAATAGAATGGTAAAAAATCATGAACAACTATTAAAAAACAAGTGAAAAGCTATAAATGTTCAAATTGACGGCCGTTTTGTAAAATACGACTATTAATTCTTCTTCTTGTACTGGAAACAGCTGTTTCGATTTCGTCTCGTGGAATCGAATTTATTGCAATTTCAATTCGGTGAATCATGTCCTCTCGGGTGGTTGGTCTCGTTTCGTAAATAATATCTTTTATTCTTCCCCACAAGTAGAAATCTAATACAATTAAATCCGGGGATCTAGGTGGCCACGGAAACAAACTACCTTCCCATCCAGCGATTTGGGTATCTAACATTTAAGAAATCACGGACTCTTCGAATAGTGTGAAGGACATCCATCATGTTGATACCACAGGGATGCTCTCACATCAAGGGAATGTCTTCTAAAAGATTGGGCAAGTCATTTTGTAAAAGTTTAAATAAGATTCACCATTTAGGTGTCCATGAAAACAAATGGTCCGATAATTCTGTCACCTAAAACACCACACCACAAATTTACACTCCATCTGTTTTGGTGATCCACTTCGCGCATCCAGTGAGGATTTGTTTGCGACCAATAATGCATATTGTGCAAATTAACTCTGCCGCAGCTAGTAAAAGTAGCCTCATCGGTCCATAAAGCTTTGAAAGGAATCGAAGATTTTCACTACACATGTCTCTCAGCCAATAGCAATAGTCGAGCTGCCTGTCAAAATCAGTGCCTGATAAAGCCTGGTGTAAAACTAGATGATAAGGATGCAGCTTAAAATCTTAAAATTCTGAACACAGAAGCAACACTTACACCTAGTTCTGTGGAAATCTCCTGATGCTTACGTGAGGCTCGATTTTACGTACGCAAGAACATTAATACTATTGTCTTCATTTCTTATGCGACGTCTTCTGACAGGAAGTGGAGTACGTCGTACATTTCCTGTTTGTCTTAAACGTGTTGCCATTCGCCGAAACACTTTTCTAGTGTAGTGCCTTCGATCAGGATATCTGATAACGTATTGTCGTTCCGCAATAGCTGCATTTTGAAAACATTCATAATACAGGCAAGCATGTCGTAAGCCTCGGCATTGGTATACGACATTTTGAAGGATAGCACTAATTTCTGATAAGGTACAATGAAACCCAAAACTAATGAAGGAAAAAATTTTTACAACACAACATCAATCAAAATTAAGTAAGTTGACAACTTTTTCAATTTATTTACCTCCATGGAAACGAGCCGACTTTGTTCCGCAGCAAATTAGATTATTATTTTAAACACACCACATTAGAATTATGCCTTAGAAGTTTTATATGATGTTATAAACGTACAGAAGAAGAATTAATAGTTGTTTTTTACAAAACGGCCGTCAATTTGAACATTTATAGATTTTCACTAGTTTTTTAACAGTTGTTCATGATTTTGTACCATTCTATTGAAAAGTTTCTTAAACAAAAATCAATCATTACTTTGATATCGTTGTTATGGCCCTTGCTTAGTTTGGACTAGTCCTAAGCCTAGATAGAGTGTGAAGGAGGCACAGACTATGATAAATGCAGATTCCTCATTACTAATCCAACCTATACACCTTAAGAAACCATAGCAACAATCAATTATTAAATTAAACGGTTAAAAGTCTTCTTTTCGCCATAACTCTGGAACAAATAAAGATATCAAATTGCGTTATTTACGTTTTTGTTACAAATTTAAGCTACTTTCCGCTTATGATGTCATAATTATACCGTATGATTTAATTTTTCTGAATAAAATCAAAATACTGGTATTATTACAAATTGCGCCCTCTAACAATTTTATTATGAGCTATCGCGTACCAATGGATGCGACAGTTAAAAGTACTTACCTTTTTCTTCTAAACAAGCCTAGGTTTACTACAATCGGATAAGTCGTTTAAAATAACAGCGATTTAAATGATTACACATTCAATAGCTTCCCCACTCTTATTAGGTCGGTACGCCAATGAGCCTTAGACCAAAATGATGCAGAATTGTCTAAGCTTTCTAACGATGTTACCAAAGGTATGCCTTAATGTGGAATTTTCGGAGAAATTTATAATTTTATTTTTAATTTTCAATTGCGCCCACTTGCGATGAATTACGGAACTTAAAATTATTTCCAGGATTTTCTCGTGACTTTTATAATGAATTTTTTTCTCCACTTTTTATGTCCACTAGTTTCTGAAATATGGCTTGCAGCCTTAATGAAACACCCTGTATATATATATATATATATATATATATATATATATATATATATATATATATATATATATATATATATATAATATATATATATATATATATATATATATATATAACAACGTGTCCCAGATAACATTTCCAGCATGGGGATCTCGCTTATTATAAAAGATAACAGATTTGTTTAAATTAGATGAATTACTCCTAAGGATTAGGGAAATTATAGGACACTCTCCAATTTCCAAATTTCCATGTATTTTAAGACTTATGGCAAGAAAAAGAAAAATGTCAAATTTCTTTTTTCTTATATTAGACATATAAATTATATTTGCACTTTCTATTTTTTAGTTTCAACCCCTAAATTAAATTTTTCTTGTGGAACGACAAGTCGGCTTTGAAATAATTGATCGTGTTTTTTTATCCTCTTTACAATGATCTAGCACATGTACTATCTATTTTTTAAAACAACAAAGAAAATTTAAAAAAATGTATTTTATTAAAGACTCTAACAATAAGCAGGCCGTGAAACATAAAAACACAATCGAATTTAATGTCACTTAAAAATTATTTGTTCCAGAATATTTTTGTGTCAAACATGGCTTTATTTACTAATACTGAAAAGTTTGATATGTTGAGTTGTTACATCTTGTCTCATAAAAACAGTTTAGAAGCTGAACGGATGTACTTGAGGCTGTATCCTGAAAGAAGGCAGCCCAGTGCTCGTACGTACAGAAATTTGGTAATTAATTTAAAAGAATATGGTTCATTTTCAAAACCTACTAGGAATCCGAAATTACGGAATGAAGATGCAGAACTAAATGTATTACAATCAGTTATTGAAAATCCTTCAACATCTGTTAGAGAAATTGAATATAACACTGGTATTTCGAAAACTACATCACAAAGAATTTGAAAACGTCACAGGTATCATCCGCATAAGTACACCATTCTGCAGGGACTTAGAGATGGAGATCAGGGGAGAAGATTACAATTTTGCCAATGGTATGTTAATCAATGTGAGAATAACGATAATTTTCCAGCTACGATTTTGTGGTCTGACGAAAGCAGATTTACAAATAATAACTTTTCAATCGACACAACGTTCATTTTTGGGACCGTGAAAGTCGGCATCAAGTGAGATTTGGTTTTAACGTCTGGTGGGGCATATTAGGCGCTAAACTTATTGGGCCCATATTTTTAACGAAACATTAAATAGTGAAACGTATTTGAATTTACTACAAACTGATTTAGAAAATAAACTTGATGATTTACCACTGATTGAGAATATTAATATCTGCTTCCAACAAGGTGGCGCCCCACCCCACAATTCAAGCATCATCAGCGAATATCTTAATAATCGGTTTCCAAATTCATGGATTGGTAATTGAGGGCCGATTTTATGGCCACCCAGATCTCCAGACTTAACGCGCTTGGACTTTTTCCTTTGGGGCTAGGTAAAAAATCGAGTGTACGTGCAAACATTTGAGAATGCCGAAGATCTTCGTGAAGCTGTTCTTGCAGCATTTGGTAGCATTAAATGCCAAATACTACGTAGAGCAATTACGTCGACACTACGCAGGGCACAATTATGTTTAGAACCGAATGGTCAATTGTTTGAACATCTTTTATAATTGGATAATTATCTCCAATACTATTACCTGCTTAACTCTGTTGTTATCTATTATTTGTCGTTTTCTCATGTCTTTAATAAAATACATTTTTTTAAATTTTCTTTGTTGTTTTTAAAAATAGATAGTACATGTGCTATATCATTGTAAAGAGGATAAAAAAACACGATCAATTATTTCAAAGCCGACTTGTCGTTCCATAAGAAAAATTTATTTAGAGGTTGAAACTAAAAATAGAAAGTTGCAAAAAATCCAAATTGATATTTAAATTCTGCATAAAAATATCTTAAGAAAGTGCAAATAAAATTTATATGTCTAATATAACAAAAGATATTACAAGAAAAGAAATTTGACATTTTTTTTCTTTTTTTATGATTGTGGACCTGAACAGGTAAATACCTATCGTGCTAAAGCACTCAGGAACACTTAGGAGGATGGATAGAGACTGTATGTGAGAAGTTAAGGACGGGTCATTTATAAGTTTAATCGCTCTTTTTGAATACGATCAACGATATCGAGAGCGTATTGGGAGCACTAACCCAAAGGTGAGAATTATATTCCAGATGAGGCCGAATTTGGGCCTTATACAGCAGAAGGAGTTGTCGAGAGGTAAAGTACTGCTTAGATCTGTACAAAAAGCCTATTTTACGAGCAGCTGTTTTGGTAGCTGACACAAGATGGTCAACCCATGAGAGATTTGAAGATACAGTCATACCCAACAGACTAATAGAGTCTGAAAACTTAAAAACTGAGCCATTCATACTTACAACAGGAAATGATCGATCTTTTTTGGCGGACATAAGGCAACACTGAGTTTTGTTAGCATTAAATTTAACTAGATTATTGCTTCCATTTGAGAATACGTTGAATGTCTTGTTGATTGAATTTGCCATTTCAGCTTTAATTTCTTGATTTGACATAGAAGGTGGATTATCACTATGAGTAGACTGAGATGAACTACAGTGAAGAGTGCTATCGTCAGCAAAGCAATGAATGGGGTTAGTTGTTGAAGAAATAAGCTCGTTTATGTACAGCAGAAAAAGTGTAGGCGGTATAACGGACCCTGTGGTACGCCGCGTTAATGCTAACTTCTTTGAAAAAAGCCATCAACTATGACACGTATTCGTCTTTTATCAAGGAAACTAGAAACCCAGTTGATGAGCGTATCATTTAACCCAACGAGGTGAGTTTGGCAAGTAAACACTTATGCCAAACTTGGTCAAATGTCTTTGAGATATCTAAAGCAACTACAACTGTTTCACCGTACTGCTCTACTGTATTGTTCCAAACTTGGGTCACATATGAAAGAAGATCGCCTGTTGAACGACTTTGCCTAAACCCATATTGGTGGTCACTAAGAGTTTGTTAGTTTCAAGAACGTGAGCAGTTGCTGATTGATGGCTTTTTCAGTGATTTTAGACAAAACGGAAGTGATGGCAATTGGTCTGTAATTTGAAGGATCGGTCTTATCACCTTTTTTGGGAATAGGTTGAACATTTGCTAACTTCCATGATGAAGGGAATTCCCCAGAAGATATAGAGATCGTATAGAGCTTAGATAGGACTGGTACTAGTTCGGGAGAACATTTCTTTAAGACAATAGCTGGGATACCGTCTGGGCCAGTCGCCTTATTGAGATCAAGCCTACTGATGATCGATTCCAAGAGCTTGTACCGAAAATGAATTGGTTTCATAACGTATGAAGAAGAGTTGACTAGGGGCCATAAGTCTTAAAATACATGGAAATTTGGAAATTGGAGAGTGTCCTATAATTTCACTAATCCTTAGGAGTAATTCATCTAATTTAACCAAATCTGTATCTTAGGCTTATAAATGACCCATCCTTAACTTCTCACATACAGTCCCTTGAGCATGGAAGGATGGTTTCAGTTCTTTTTTTGTATTATCGTTATTACAACGGCTATTTTTATCTTTGCGAGAAACACTCGGTTCGCTCATTCACATCATCAGCATGCAGTACAAATCTCCACTTGTCGTACCAAAAGGGCGCAATCTACATTTTTCTACACGACTTCTAAACTCTGGAATGATCTCCCTAGTTCCTGCTTTCTTCTCACTTATGATATGAGAAAATTTAAGGTAGCTGTTCATAGGCATCTATTGGCAATTCATTATCCCTCTATCCGTCTTCCTAAGTGTTCCTGAGTGCTTTATCACGATAGGCCAAATTTAGCCTGTTCAGGTCCACAATCATAAAAAAAAGCAAGATTAAGGTTATGCATAAAAATGAATTAACTATAAGGAAAAGGAGACCGGAAGCCCTTACCCACCTCAGAAAGTCGGTGAACTAATGTTAAGGAGTCCAGCCTGATATTTGAAGCAGCGCCACCTATCCATCGTTTACGAACGTACCAATTTGTTTTTGTAACTTTGGAACACAAAATTTCTGAGTACTTATGTTCAGTAGTATTGCTTCAAGGCTTTCTGCACAAATTGTTGTAGATCATTTACAGATTGAGCCTTTGAACTGTGGAAACCAAGTATTCATATTAAGTAAATTTAAGCATGTATAAGATCTGAATAATAAGAATCCTTTAAATTACAGTCCTTTTATCTGTTGCGTGACAAAATTATAATCACATTTTATGTTTTCCAAAAACAATAACAAACACTTTCAAAATAACAATCCCTAACTATTAAAAACACGCAGTGCGGCGCATACAAATCGTACGAGTGTAATGATGGATAGATCCATTAAATATTAAACGTATAATTACTAAAGATAGATAGGTGAAATTATGCATTATCGGTAAAAGTGAATACATAGTGAAAGAGTAAGTAGTTTTCCAAATCGATTATTTCGCTAAAAACTACCTTTCGTTTTAATATAATCAATGTAACATTAAGAAACGATTGTGACATAATTAAATCTGTAATTGTCTATTGTAGACTGTTAATATAGCTTTTATCGAACACGAACATCAGTGTGTCTAGTGCATTCATTGAATATACAATGCTAACTGGAAAATTTGTTTCGTTACCTTTTACTTTTCATTAATGTATATAAGAGGATGAAATCGTCCTTGTTGGTCATAACCATTTACGGTTTGAATAAATTGGAATTTTTTTAATAATTGCCAAAATTTATTACATGAAGCTGCTCTATCTTTAAAATTGCAATTTAAAATGTGATTGATTTGATTCTGTTTACTGTCTGTTCTAGATTTAGATACCATTACATAACATATTTCAGCACAAGTGTACCACACGAAGACCCACGTCATATTCTTTTCCACTTTTTATCAATCTTATAACTAAACCAAGTATTGGCACATTTTAAAAATTTAATTCATTCATTGGAATTATGTTAGTTACTTCACTGTTCTTCCTAAGCATCAATACGATATTGGAAATGATGGACGAAGGAACCCATTATCCTTGTTTAGCTGGTCACAGGCGTTTGTGCAATTTTGAAAAGTAGGAAGTCGGATGTGTTTTAAGTTTAATTTATTATTCTAAGTAGTAGCCCACATCACACGACGCCACTTTTCTACCATAGAAAGGATTTGCTACGAGAGTGCAATGGTACACGTTATTTACCACAGGTTAAGCCCATATATTATATCTTTTTCTCGGTCCTCCTCTTATCCCCTATTTTTGTCAATAAATACACAAACATTGAAATAAAACTCCCAACCCAATCATACACGAAACATGCAAGGAAACATACGGAAGCAACTAAAACGTACAAAATTCTAGTAGCAAACAATCGAACAAGTAAACCACCAAAACACGTAAATCCCCAAACATCCAACCCCAAAACGAAGAAGCTAACAAATATGTAAACACCCAAACACGTAAACCCTCAACATACAAAAACGCAAACAAAGCAATTAGCAATGAAGTAAACACCCAAACACAAAATATGTATGCCCACAAACATAAAAACATAACAAAAGAAAAAAGTTACTCAACCTCTAAACCCACTAACACGCAACTTCCCAACCAAGCAACCATAAGCCCCAAACAAGCAACAGCAAAACATACAGAAAAACTAGTAGTCAACAAACTCATACGCAAACAAGTAAACACCAAAACAAAGAAGCCAGTAAACACCAAAATACATAAACCAACAAAAATGCAAACACGAAACAAAAACAATAGTAATCAAGTATGCGCCTTAGTGCGAAATACGAAGCACTCAAACAAACACACCAACACGCAACCCTCAAAGCAAAATAACAAACATGGCAAATTGGCAGGGCACAAGCAAGAAAACATACCAATCAAACTAAAAGACACAAACAAACTAGTAGACCAGCAAACACACACTTAAAAAAACAGGTACACACAAACAAAAAAATTGCCGAACGATTAAATTCACAAACACACAAATAAAGTAACTAGCAATCAAGTAAACACGCAAGTACAAATCATGTAAATCCCTAAACATACAAACACTCAGACAAAGACACTAACAATGAAGTAAGCGCACAAGCACAAAAAACTAGCCAACAAACATCCATACGAAATAAGCAAAGAAGCATACCAAACAAGCTGAAACATGCAATAAGAAACAACCCAAACATGGAAATTAAAGAAACTAAATAAGCTATTTAGCACGCATACGAGTGAGCACCTAACCACACATACGCCCGGGCGCACACATTTACCTTGTGCAGAATCAAAATCTGGTATGATAATTTGGTAGCCCATAACATTTATATTGCGTTTAGCTATTTACTAAACATGGTGACATAAAAACATAGGGACCTTCAAGCCTTTAACATATTTCAGCCCCTACATGTAATTTTCTTTTGTAAGGTTGATTCTTGAAATTAGCTCAACATCTAAGATAGTTTTGACAGATTCGGACACCGATATCATGAAATAATTTCCTTTTTGTAACTGTCCCCACATCTACAGACCAACAGATTCTTGTCCCAACACCTAAGGTCATTTTTAGAGGATATTGCCAAACATCCTCTGCAGATTCTTGTCCTAACATCTAAAGAGAGATATTTTAATTGGACAGCTAACCCAATATAATTGTTTTTTTATAAAAAAAAATGATCAGATTCTGATTCTACACATGCGCACTAATCTGTTACTCACTTCTACATATATATATTTTGAAATTTAGGTGTGTCTCACCTGAGTTTTTATCGAAAAGCGTGACGCACCGGAGTGTGTGTCTGTGTGTCTGTGTATCTGTGTATCTGTGTATCTGTGTATCTGTGTATCTGTGTATCTGTGTATTAGTGTATCTGTGTATCTGTGTTCTGTGTATCTTGTATCTGTGTATCTGTATCTGTGTATTGTTATCTGTATCTTGTATCTGTGTATCTGTATCTGTGATCTGTGTATCTATGTATCTGTATCTGTGTATCTGTGTATCTGTGTGTCTGTGTGCCTGTGTGTCTGTGTATCTGTGTATCTGTGTATCTGTGTATCTGTTATCTGTGTGTCTGTGTGTCTGGTGTCTGTGTATCTGTGTATCTGTGTATCTGTGTATCTGTGTATCTGTGTTCTGTCTGTGTGTTGTGTTGTATCTGTGTATCTGTGTATCTGTTATCTGTGTACCTGTGTACCTGTGTACCTGTGTATCTGTGTATCTGTATCTGTGTATCAGTGTATCTGTATCTGTGTATCTTGTATCTGTGTATCTGTGTATCTGTGTATCTGTGTATCCGTGTATCCGTGTATCCGTGTATCCGGTATCTGTATCTGTGTATCTGTGATCTGTTATCTGTGTATCTGTGTATCTTGTATCTGTGTATCTGTGTATCTGTGTATCTTGTATCTGTGTACCAGTGTACCTGTTTGTATCTGCATCTGTGTATCTGTGTATCTGTGTATCTGTGTATCTGTGTATCTGTATCTGTGTATCTGTTATCTGTGTATCTGTGTATCTGTGATGTACCGTGTACCTGTGTATGTGTATCTGTGTATCTGTATCTGTATATCTTGTATCTGTGTATCTGCGTATCTGCGTATCTGTGTATCTGCGTAGATCTGCGGCGTATCTGCGTATCTGCGTATAGCGTATCTGCGTTAATGCGTATCTGCGTATCTGGTACCTGCGTGTCTGCGTGTCTGCGTGTCTGCGATCTGGTATCTGCGTATCTGTGTATCTGCGTATCTGCGTATCTGCGTATCTGCGTACCTGCGTATCTGCGTACCTGCGTATCTGTGTATCTGCGTATCTGCGTTTCTGTGTATCTGCGTATCTGCGTATCTACGTATCTGAGTTTCTGCGTATCTGCGTACCTGCGTATCTACGTATCTGCGTATCTGCGTATCTGCGTATCTGCGTATCTGCGTATCTGCGTATCTGCGTATCTGCGTATCTGCGTATCTACGTATCGCTGTATAGGTGTGTCGGTGTATCCGTGTATCCGTGTTTCCGTATATCCGTGTATCCGTGTATCCGTGTATTCGTGTATCCGTGTATCCGTGTATCCGAGTATCCGTGTATCCGTGTATCCGTGTATCCGTATATCCGTGTATACGTGTATCCGTGTGTCCGTGTGTCCGTGTATCCGTGTATCCATGTATCCGTGTATACGTGTATCCGTGTATCAGTGTATCCGTTTATCCGTGTATCCGTGTAACCGTGTATCCGTGTATCCGTGTATCCGTGTATTTGTGTATCCGTGTAGCCGTGTATCCGTGTATCCGTGTATCCGTGTATACGTGTGTCCGTGTATCCGTGTATCCGTGTATCCGTGTATCCATGTACCTTGTATCCGTGTATCCGTGTATCCATGTATCCGTGTATCCGTGTATCCGTGTATCCGTGTATCCGTGTATCCGTGTATCCGTGTATCCGTGTATCCGTGTATCCGTGTATCCGTGTATCTGTGTGTGCACAATATGCATTGTTGGTCCAAGCAAGATCCACATTGGATGCGGCAAATACAACATCAAAATCGCTGGAGCTTGAACGCATGGTGCGGAGTGCTGGAATGAAAAATTATAGGGCACATTTTTTGACCAAACTCTTAATTTGTAGAGGTTCTTGGAACGTTTCCCTTTCACCACTTTTAGGAGACGTCTCCTTGGAATCGAGCAGGTATATGTGGTTCTAGCTTGACGGTTGTCCGACACGTTATGACCGAAGCGTATGTCGGCATTTATGTGAGCAATTTTCGAATCGTTTTTTCGTAAGAAGAAGTGTATTTCCCTGGCCGACGCGTTTACGCATTTTACTTGTGTAAATTTCTAGCTATGGTGTAGACTGAAAGACTTGGTTTTCCAAGAGAAACAAACAACCAGGAAAATATGATGGAAAGGATACGAAATGCAATTAGGAGCTTGTCCAGGGCTGAAATTGAAGCAGCGGTTTTTTCTATCGAGATTACATTAAATAAATGCGTCTAGAATGATGGAAGACATTTTGAAAATTTGTTTCTAAGCTTTCTTTGTATTGTAGAACTCTTTTACTTTCGGTGGCCGGTTAATCGTTAGTAGAATTATTTAAGAGGGGCGGGGCGGTCTACTGCGGTTGGACTATCGCGGTACAATCGAGTTACTCGAGCGCCAATCTATGTAAACGGTAATATAGAGGGCTAGACTCAATTATCGTCATTGAAGACGTCGGTCTACCAGCGTTTTTGAAGATTTAAATTAGTGCCTTAAGACTTGCCTCGTTGTTGAGTCGGAAATGCGCGGTTTCGGTGCTACGAATTCAAAAATAATTTAGTTACAAGAAAATGTATAACTCCTGATATGGAGGTCAAGCAATGTTTTCTATATATATATATATATATATATATATATATATATATATATATATATATATATATATAATACTGTACGTGTAAGTAACCTTGAAACAACTGTCAGCTAATCACGGTTAAAACAAAATGAGCAATTCCAATGATTAGAATAATAATCCAAAATTACACTTTGCATTATACTTGAGTTTAGCCGTAGTTATCGGGTCCTCAAAAAAAAAAAAAAAAATTTCCCAAAAAACCCAAAAGGTTTTCCAAAAAAAATTTTTTTCCCCTTTTTTAATTTTTAAAAATTTTAAAAAAAAAAAAATTTTAAAAAAAAAACCCCAAACCCCCAAAAAAATAATTTTTGGGGAAAGTTCCGGCCAAAAATTTGGGGGTTTTTAAAAGGGGGTTTGGGGGGTTTATTCCCCCCCCCCAAAATTTTAAAAGGGAAAAAAAAAAAACCCCCCCCCCCCTTTTTTTTAAAAAAAAAAATTAAAAAGGGGTTTTTTCCCATTTTACCCCAAAAACCCAAAAATTAATTTAAATTTATTTTAAATTTAAAAAAAAAAAAAAATTTTTCCCTTTTTTTTTGGGGGATTAAAAAAAAAAAAAAAAAAAAAATTTTAAATTTTAAAATTTTAAATTTAAATTGGTTTAAAGGGTTTTTTTTAAAAAAATTTTTAAAAAAAACCCCCTTTTTTTTAAATTTTTTCCAAAAATTTTTTTAAAAACCCAAAGGGTTAAAAAGGGAAGGGTTTTTTTAAAGGGGAATTTTCCCCAAAAATTGGGGGGGAAAAAATTTTTTAAAAAACCTTAAAGGGTTAAAAAAAAAGGGGAAATTTTAAAATTTTTTTTTTTAAAAAATTTAAAAAAAAATTTTTTTAAAGGGGAAAAAAAAATTTTAATTTTTTAAAATTTTTAAATTTTTTTTGGGGAAAAAACCCTTTTTCCCTTAAAACCCCTTGGTTGGGAATTAAGGGGTTTTTTTTTAAAAAAAAAAAATTTTTTTTTCCCAAAAGGGTTTTAATTTTATTGGAAAAAAAAATTTTTAAAAACCAAAAAATTTTTAATTTTTTTTTAAAAAAAAAAAAAAATTTTTTTAAAGGGGTTTTTTAATTTACAAAAATTTTTTAAAAAAAACCCCCCTTTAATTTTTTCCCCCCCTTCCCCCCCTTTTTTTAAAAAAAAAAAAAAAGGGGGTTTAAAAAAAAAAAAAATTTTGGAAAACCCAAATTTTTTTTTTCCAAAAGGGGGTTTTTTTTAAAATTTAAATTTGGGTTTAAATTTTTATTTCCCCTTTTTGGTTTTGGAAAAAAAAAAAAATTCTTTAAAATTTAACCAAAAACCCCTTTTTTTAACCCGGACCCTTAAATTTAAAATTTTTATTTTAAAAATTTTTAAATTTTTGGGGAAAAAAGGGCCCCCCAAAAAGGGGGAAAAGGGTTTTAAAATTTTCAAATTTTTTTTAAAACCCGGGAAAATTTTTTTTCCCCAAAAACCCTTTTTTTTTTTGGTTTTTTAAAAAATTTTTTTTTTAAAAAATTTTTGGGGGGAAAAAAAATTTTAAAAAATTTTCCCAAAAAACCCTTTTTTTTTTTTTAAAAAATTTTTAAAAAAAACCTTTCCAAAAAAATTTTAAAAGGGTTCAAAAAAACCCCCTTTTTTTAATTGGAAAATTGGTTTTTGGTTTAATTAAAAAAAAAAATTTTAAATTTTTTTTTTAAAAACCCCCTTTCAAAAAGGCGGTTTTCCCGAAAATTTTTCCAAAATTTTTAAAATTGGGGGAAAAGGGCCCCCCCTTTTTTTAAATTTTTTTTTAAAAATTTTTTTTAAAAAAAAGTTTTTTTTAAAAAAAAATTTTTTTTTTTTTTTTAAAAAAAGGGTTTTTTTAGGGTTTGGGTTGGAAAAAAAAAAAGGGGGAAAAAATTTTAAAAAAAGGGGGGTTTAAAAACCCCCCCCCCTTTCCCCAAAAAAATTTTTTTTTTTTTTAAAAGGGGAAAAAAAAAATTTTTTTCCACCTTTAAACCCCCCAAATTTACCAAAAAAAAAATTTTTTTTTTTTTAAAAAAATTACAATTTTTTTTGGGAAAAATTTAAAAAAATTTAAAAATTTAAAAAAATTTTTAATTTTTAAAAAAACCCCCTTTTGGAAAAAAAAAAAAATTTTTTTTTTTTTTTTTAAAAATTTTCCTTTTGGGGTCCCAAAAAAATTTTTTTAAAAAATTGGTTTAAAACCCTTTTTTAAAAAAATAATTCCGGGCCCTTTTTTTTTTGTTTTTTTGGGGAAAAAATTCGGGTTTTTAAATATTAAAAATTTTTTCCCCCCAAAAATTTAAAAAATTTTTTAATTTTTTAAAAAAATTTTTTAAAAAAAAATTTTGGTTTAAAATTTTTTTTTTAAAGGGTTTTTTAAAAAATTAATTTTTAAAACCCCAAAAACCCCTTAAAATTTTTTTTTTTTTTTTTTGGGGCCCAAAGGGAAAAAACCAAAAATTTTTTTTCCCTTTTCCCCCCCAAAAAATTTTTTAAAAATTTAAATTTTTTAAAAAAAAAAAAAAAATTTTTTTTTTGGGTTTTTAAAATTTTTTTTAAATTTTTTTTTTATTTTTTTTTTTTTTTTTAAATTTTTTTATTTTTTTTTTTCTTTTTTTAAATTAAAAAAAAATTTTTTTTTTAAAAAAAATTTTTTTAAAGGGAAAAAGGTTTAAAAAAAACAAAATTTTATTTGGAAAAAAAAAAAATTTTTTTTTTTTTTAAAAAAAAAAAAGGAAAACCTTTTTAAAAAAAAAAAAAAATTTTTAAAAGGGGGGTTAAAAAACCTTTTTTTAAATTAATGGGGGGGAAAAAAAATTTTTTTTTTCCCCTTTTTTTTTTAAAATTTTTAACCCCTTTTTGGGGAATTTTTTTTTTTTTTTTCCAAAAATTTAAAAAAATTTTTTAAACCCCCAAAAAAAATTTAATTTTTCCGCCTTTAAATTTTAAAAAAATTTTTTTTTGGGGGGTTTTTTTCCCAAGGGTTTTTTTCCCTTTTCCCCAAAAAAAACCTTTTTAATTTTTTTAAAAAAGGGTTAAATTTTTTTGGGAATTAAAATTTCCTTTTTTAAATTTTTTTTTCCCCTTTTTTTTAAACCCAAAACCCCTTGGGGCCCCTTTCCAAATTTTTTTTTGGGGGGTTTTCCCCCCCCCCTTTTTTTTTAAAGGGGTTTTTTTTTTTGGGAAAAAAAAAATTTTAAAAACCTCCCCTTTTAAAAAATTCCCCAAAAAACCCCCCGGGTTTTGGGGGAAGGAAATTGGACCTCCCTTTTTCCCAAAAAAAAATTTCCCCCTTTTTTTTTTTTTTTAAAAATTTTCCTTTTTTTCAAAGGGGGGGAAAAAACCCGGGAAACTTTAAATTTCCCAAACCCCCCCCTTTTTTTTTTTAAAAAAAAAGGGGCCCCAAAACCCCCCCCAAAAATTTCCCCGGGGTTTTTTTTTAAAAAAAAAAAAAACCCCCCCCCCCTTTAAAAAAAATTTTAAAAAGGGGTTTTTTAAAAAAAGGTTTTAAAAATTTTAAAAAAACCCCCAAAAACCCTTTTTTTTTTTTCCCCAAAAAAAAAAGGGGTGGAAATTTTGGAAAAAAAAAACCCCCCCCGGGGTGTTGGGGAAAACCTTGGTTTTTTAAAAATTTTTTCCCCCAAAAAACCCTGGGGTTTTTCCTTTTTTGGGAAAAAAAAAAACTTTTCTTTTTTTTAAAACCCCCCCCAAAAAAAAAGGCCCTTTAAATTTTGGGATTTTTTAAAAATTTTTTTTTTTAAAAAAAAAATTTAAATAAAAAAAAAAATTTTTTAAAAAAAAAATTTTTAAAAAAAAGGGGTTTGTTTTAAAAATTTAAAAATTTTTTTTTTTTAAATAGGAAAACCCCTAATATTTTTAATTTTTAGGTTCTCTCCAATTTTAAAATTTTTGTTTGTTAATAATCTAAGGTTTTTGAAAATTTAAATTTTTTTTTAAAATCGTTTCAGCCAAACATTAGGTTGGAAATTTTTTAAAACGAAAGGCCTTTATCCAAAATTAAAGTTAAATGGGTTTTTTCCTTAAATAACCTAACCCAAAATGGGCTGAAATTAAATAAATTTTTAAATAAATTAAATGATAAAATGGAAATAAAAAAGTAGAATTCAAAAAAATATAAATTATTTTTTTTTGGGAAACCCCTATTTTTAATTCTTCTTTTTAGCTTTAAGGGTTTGTTTTTATTGATTTGAAATTCAAAAAATTTTTTAACATTTTTTTTTTTAAAACCAACGGCTTTCCAAGTTTTGGGTTAGGGGTGGAAAGGGAAGGGTGGGGTTAAAATTAATTGGTTTCAAATCTTTTTAATTGTTTGATAAGTGTGATAGGTTAATTTTTGCAAATTGATTTAAACTTTAATTAAAATTGTAAATTAATTTTTCCGTAGAATTTTGTATGTTTTTTTTTTGGGACAGTTGATTTGGGAATAGGCCTTACAAAAAGGATTGGTTCAACAAGGTTTCCAAAAGAGGCAACCAAAAACTTTGGCTTTTATTTTAAAGAACTGGCCAATTTGTAATTGAAAAAAACGGAAGGGACGAAAAACCAATTTAAATGAATAAAACAGTTACCGGAAAATCCTATTTGGAAACGGAATTTTGCAGGTTTTTAACACCTTCTCGGGTTTTTAATTCTCCAAAAATAACCCTTAATTAATTCCTTCAAGAATTGGTTTTAAATTATCAAAACAACTTTGGAAATTTTGTCAATGGGAAAGAAATTAAACCAAAAAGAAATTTTTTCCTTTTGATTTTTTTAAGATTGGGCCCATTTCAAGAAACCAATTTAAAAGACAAATTTTCCAAATTAACCTATTCACCGAAAAAATACAATTTTCAAAATTTAATACTTTCCTTTCAAACAAGAAAGGGGTTCCCTTTAAAGTTTTGGGGAGGTTGGTTGTGGGTTAATTCCATTTTAATTTGGACCATAATTTTTTGTTCCCAACGAGAACGGGAAGATAAAGTTTCGCCAAAACCATCCCCAATTTTTGGCAAGGTGACGGAATACGCAAACAAGAAATGGGTTTCCCTGGATGGGGCCCCCCAACACTTAAGGTTCCCGGAAATCCTTTTTAAATGCTAAACCGAATTGGGTTGGGGATTTTAAAGGGAGGGCCTTTTGCTTGGCCTGGCCAAGACCCCGATCCTAAAATGGACTTTAGCCAGTGTGGTCTCAAAGAAGCCGGGTTTTAAAATTACCCGCCTACCAACAAAGGAAGGACCCATGGGAAGATTAGGAAAAGGAAAGGTTTTCAAACTTTGTGGAAATGGAGAAAAATTTAAAGCGAATTTGAGAGAAAGATTGTGGTATTAAGAAAGAAAGGGGCATTTCCAACAACCTTATTGGTTAGTACGAGGACGTGGTTTCCCAAACCTTTTATCTGATAAAGGGTTGGTTTAACTTAGAGGTTTAATTTATGTTGGTTTAACATTAATTTTTGAATCAAAATTTATTGCCCCTTTATTTAATTCTTTTAAAATAAAAAAATTATTTTAATGGGGTTTCAATAAATTGTTAATAATTTCGGATTAAGGGTCGATTTTTGTTTTGCCGCCCCAATTTTAAAGGAATAACAAAAAAATTAAAAAGGATAGTTTTTCAATAAACCCAAAAATTTTTTTTTTCATAAGCCCATTGAAAAGGGAAATAATTTTATTTTGTTTTAAATAAACCCTTTTTATTTTAATTGATAAATTTGATTCACAACCCAATTTTAACAATTTTATTATAAGGCCCTTACCTAAGTCAACCGTTTTGATTTCAAAATTTTGTCAAAAGCCCACCAAACCCATAAGGTGGAAAACTTTTCCTAAACAACCTTTATCAAAGGAATTTGGTTTCCTTAAAGGGGACCTATCTAACGTTTATATTTTTGTAAACCCACCTTAATACAAAATGGAACCCAAAAGTAGTTAAAAAACCATTAAGCATTTTTCCAGGAAACCCTTTTTTAATTTATCTTAACATTAAAATTTTTTATAAGAGTGATACCAAAAAATTTAAAAAAGCCCAAAACATTTTATTTACCAAACGGCCAATTTTTTGTTGTTCCTAACGGCGGGCCTTTGAATCACCGAAATTTTTTATTTCAGGAAATTTTTGAGAAGGGTATTTTTAACTTTTATTTAAAACAATTAAAAGTAAATAATGAATTTTAACCGGTGGTTTAATTTTTTTTTAAATAAAAATTTGCAAAAAAATGTTCAAAAGGTTTAAAAGAGGCAACCTTAAAAAGGGCATTTAAAAGGCTTTTTGGAAGCTTTTTTAAAAATTAAGTTTAAAAAATTTCTGGGAAACTGAAATAGGAAACTTAAATGGACCGTTACCGTCCATAATTAAAACACCCTTTTCGAAATTAAATATTAATCTCAAAAATAAACAAAATTAAAGGGGAAAGATTTAAAAATAATTTTGGGGAAAAAAAATTTAAACCCAAAAAATTTTGTTATTTGAATTTAAGTACCCTTTCAAAGAAAAATTAAACATTTTAAATTCTGAAAATAATTTTTGGAAGAATCCCAAATAATTCTTTAAATGTTTAAATTATTGTTTTGGCCAAATCCATAACGGGAAGAACGGTTTCGAAAACCCATTAACCTAATTTTTCTTAATCCAAATACGGTGTTTTTTATGGGGCCCAAGTAAATATGTAATAATTTTTAAACCAAATTTATTAAATTCTTCCTTCTGATTTCCCAGTTTACTTTTCTTTGATATTAGAAAGACTTTAAAAAATTACAAAAAAAACATAAAATTGGTTAAAATTTTTTAAAAATTTGTGTTAAATTTAAAATTTAACCAAATTTAAAACCGTTATTGTGGTTTTCAAGGAAAAAGGGGGACATTTAACAACTTTTGGTTCGGATTTCATGTTTCTGACTTTTATTGTTTTGTTACAATTTATTAACCCAAAGGTGTTAAGAAAATTGGTTGGACTTTTTTTCAAAAAATACTTTAATTTTAAGGTTCGGTTTTTTAATTTTTTTGGGGTTCAATAAAGGTAATATTTCTTTCTTATTTTTTGGTTTCCCGGGCCGTACGGAATAACCAAAATTAAAGGTTTCCTTTTACAATAAAATTATTAAATTGGTATTTTTAAAAAAAATTTTGGAATAAACCATAAAAGCATTTTTTAAGTAAAAGTGAAAAAAAAATTTCCTTTAAAAAAAATGAAAAACCTACCTTTTATTCATTTTTCCCTGTAACGAACCCAAAAATCTAACCTATTTTATAATTTTGGCCAAATAACAATTGATAAAAGGCCGTTTGGGATTTCCACCTTGTTTTGGGCCGTTTTTAACTTGGTTTTTTTATAGGTGGCCGGGTTATGTTTATTTGTTAAAATCAAACTTTAAAGGTTGGATGGGACAATGGAATTTGATCCTTGCTATTAAATTTTCCATAATGGGGGCAGGAACAAATAATTAGATTTAAAGGTGGAAATGGGATTCGGTTTGGCCGTTTTGATCAACTTGTAAAAGGAAAGTGTTTAAAATGGGTGGTATGAATGAATTCACCAAAAATTTAAAAGATTAATACAAAGGGAACTTAAAATCCCATGGCTTAAGGGATTATTAAATTGGCCGTTATTTAAGGTTCCTTTTTGAATCAATTAAAGTTGGGCCGTTTGGAAAAGGTAAATTATATTCCAAATAAATTTGGGCCTTATAACAAAGGGTTGGGGGTAAAATTTAACGAAAAGGGCCTTTTTACAGACCGTTTTATACAGAACCCCCAACAATAAAAGTTAAATTGTCCATTATTTAAAAAAATTTTTGGAATAATCTTTTCAAAGGCAACCCTTATTTTTTAAGCTTAAATTTAAAGAATTAAAAATTGTTTCCATTAAAAAATGCTTTTTGGTTTTTGAATTTACTTTTTTTTATTTTGATAAATGGTTTATCAATGGTAATTAACAAAAATTATCCAAAAATATAAAATTAAGAAATAAGGTCCCTTTAAAAAAAACCAAACAATTGATTAAAAATTTTTGAAAAAGATTTCCCACCTATTGTTTTACCTGAAACCCATTTTGAACAAAAAATTTGAAATTTGGCAAAAACCCAAAACTTAATAGGACATTATAAAAAATGTGTCTAAAATTTATGTAGAATCTAAATATGTAATAATATATAAGGGTTTTCTATTTAAAAAAAAATTTAAAATTACTTCTAAGCTTTTATGATCTACCCTGTATAATTAAAAATTTTTGGAATTGCCCAGAACATATCTTAAACTTTTGTATTTAATTTTTTGTATCTCTTTAAATAAACGAGATATGGGACTTTCTCACACTAATGCGCCACCCTGTATGTATGCGTTTTCAATTTTCATGTTTCATACATTTATTTTGACATCTTAAATAAATCATAAGGATTATAATTGTTATCGAAACGTATAAATTTATAAAACAGATAAATAAAAAATACACGATTTAATACCTAAAAGATAAGTATTTTAATTAAGTATTGAAGGTCATTATTTCAAATTTGCTAATTTTGAAAAGTTTCACGTTTATACCTTCTTTAAACGTGATTAAATCGTAACCCTTTGCATATTTGCCCATTGCTCATTTCCAGATACATTAGTAAATCCGTAACACCCTGTATTGATTTTTTTTTAAATAGTTTAAAAATAAATATGTAAAGGGAAAAAATCGGGCAACGATCGGCAATTTGTTTTAAACCCTATCAACCGTCGATGAAGCAAATTTAAATCGTAATTATGTTTAAAGGTTTAGTTAGCATTTGTTGAATTTAAAAATAAGTAGATATCATGAAAGAGTGGTTTCAAACTAGAATTTAAAAAACCCTATTTTTGGTATTGTAAAAATAAAACCCTTATCTTAAAATAATGGTTGTATTTAAATTTAAACCTTCCAATTTGGTTCACAAAACAGTTGGAAAATTTAAATTTTAACGATGTGCCACTTTCCAGTTTGGGGCAAGGTTCGAAATTAAAAAAAGTTGGAAAACTTAAAATTGTGAATAACTAGGCCATGAAAGCGTCCATTTTTTTTTAATTTTAAACTTACTTTTTCCCTTTTGTTTGTTTAAAGGGCGAAAAATTGTTTTGTTGTAAAACAATTTGATATGAAAGCGCCATTTTAAATTTTGGAACTTTTTGCGTTTAAAACAGGGTTTTTTCAATTTTGTAATTTTCAACAGGGCCTTTGTTTTATTTAATAATCGGCTTCCTTTTTTGTAAAAAATTCATCTTGATTTAAGGCCATTTTTTAATTATTATCTTTTTATTTGGCCAAAATTGTTTTTTCAAAAATTATTTTAATTTAAAAACCTTGCCGTTTTTTCGTTTATTTTAAAAATTGCGGGCCTGTTTTTTTCCCCCGGTTGCGTTTTTTATTTGTAAAAATCCTTCATCTTGATTTAATTAAAGTCAATTATTTTGATAAATTAAATCCCCTTTAATCCTTAAACCGGAAATTAATTTTGTTTTTTTGTGCAATAATTTTTAAATTACTTTTTCCTTAAAAAAACGGTTACGTATAATTTTTCTTAATTTTAAAAAGTTTGGCGCCTTCCCGTTTTTTTAAAAACTTATTTTCCCTATTTCATTTGTTATTTTATTAGGTATTTGTCTCCGGTTAAAGCCTTACAATTTAGTTGTTGGTGGACATAATATCCAAGTACCTCGACAGGCCTTATTAACAACAAATAATTAATTTTATTTATTATAATATAATTAATAATTTTTTAATTGCCACCTTTATTCCATTAAATTCTTAAAAAGCATTAATTTTTAACTTCTTTTAAAATAATTTAAAAATTTTGGGTTCCCTAAGTTAACAATTTTTTAAAAAACAGCAGGTATCTGGTGGTTTTGAATTTTTAATTTGGTATTTTCCCGTTTTTGGTTACTACCTTTAATACGTTTTTTGGTTTGGTAAACCAAACTTAACCAAATAACAAACAAGGTTTCAACCCGGGCCCGCTAGGACTTTTTACCCCGAATTGTATATAAATTTAAATTTAATATATTTTTTTTATTTTTAAAAAATAATTGGTTTTTTTTATGGAAATCTTAAAATTCCACAAATTCGAGGGTCTTAAAATTAAATGCCATTTTAATTTTGGTTAAGCTTGTCCTTTTAAAAACTAATTGAAATTTAAAAAAATTTTAATTAAACGGAATGTTAAACAATTTGGTTTTATATAAAAAAAAACACGGATTTTACTTGCTTTGGTTAATTTGTTTTGAACGGTTTTCGGGCCTTTTTTAACCCTATTTTAATCTTTAGATATTTTATATTTTGCTCTTTAAACCCAAACGTTTTCCAACCTTTTCATTGAACAAGTTTTGTTTTTCCATTCTTCCCTTTCATAATTTGGTTTTTACCCCCCTTTGAAAATGTGCCTTTCCAAAAAATTTTAACCCTATTTGTTTTCATTTTTTCTGAAAGTGGTTTTTGTTTGGAAATCTTTTCAAATTCCAAAAGGTTTCGCCCAAGGTTTCATAATTTTAACTTCCAGTTTGAAAACCATTGGGCCTAAAAATTTGGGGTTGATACTTAACGCAAAATCCTTTGGAATTTAATCATCACCTTGATTTAAGGTCCAGAAACCCCTATGGTTAAATTTTTAATTAAACGGCTTTAATAGGTTTTTGAAGAATTGGCGGTTTCAGGAATCTAACACTTTGGCCAAAGTTAAACACGGAAACTTTTAAAGTCCCACCTTTGGAATTTTTAATGTTTTTGAAATTTCTTTTCGGCCTTCTTTTTTCTTAATTTTTTTCCTCTTTATCTTTTTAAATTCCCAATTTTATAAACCTTTCTTGGGGCTTAAATTTTTTAATCCCAATCCTTTGTTTGTCACCTTTTCAGAATCAGTGTTTTTTTTGGGTTTTTGCATTTATATCCCAAAAGGTTTCCCCATATTTGGTTTTTTAATTTTTTGGCCCACCTTTTTAAACCCATTTTCTTTCCTTTTCAAACCCGGAAAACTTTTCATCCCTATCTGTTTGTCATCTTTTTCATG
Organism: Vesta saturnalis; assembly: GCA_036346205.1. Classification (NCBI taxonomy): domain Eukaryota; kingdom Metazoa; phylum Arthropoda; class Insecta; order Coleoptera; family Lampyridae; genus Vesta; species Vesta saturnalis. The sequence goes on along the minus strand of JARFJB010000839.1, from coordinate 26,388 downwards.
AACCAGTGTTTTTGTTTGTTCTTTGCAGGTGGCATATCTCAAAAGGTTTCAGCATGATTGGTTCATAATTTTAACTCCCACCGTTTGTAAGACCATGTGACTTCTCCTCACCACAAAATTTTGCTTTTGCATATCCCTCAAGGGTTTATTCCAAGCCACCGAAGATTTCCCCTTAATTCCCAGGAAATTCTTCAATTATCACCTTGCATTATAGGTCCAGCACTTTAACCCAGCATATGGTCTATCATCACTTTTGTCAAGATCTCAGATATACATCTTAGACATTTACATCAGGTTCTTTTACTGGGACTTGGAATCGGTTTCAGCATCTAAGGTTCAGCGTCTTGGTCTCAGCATCTAAAGGTCCAAGACTTTCTTTGAAAAGTCCTCATGCCTTTGGCATTTTTGAATTAAGCAATATTTTGGAAAACCTATTTCTTTCATTTATGACTCATCACTCACTTTTTAATGACTTATTATCCTAACATCAAGGTTATATGTTCCATTTGGATTAATTTTCTAAATTAGACGATAACTCAGTGCAATATAATAATAGTCAGTTACATATACAGCTAGCAAACAAACCAATAAACGCCCACACACGTAATCCCACAAACATAGAAATACACAAACAAACATGAATCTAAAAAACAGATGGCGAACACATTGCAATAGAGCTAAAATGCAATTACAAATTCTTTTTAGTCAAAGTTAAAGCATCTTGTAGCAGGGGCCACTATTAAAAAAAAAAGCCTCGGCTTGATATTGTCATATAATTTAAAATTTAGGCTAACCATATTACGGCAAAATTTTAAAGCAAACCAAATTACACCTCAAGACAAAGAAACTAACAAACAAGCCAATTATCCAACAAACACTCACAAATCAGGCTCTGGTTTCTCTTCAGTATGCAAATAAATCTTTCGTCTCTCATATAGTTAGGTGTGGTACAGAAAGCGAGTTGACATAACATAAGCGAGGATAGTGTAACGGAATATATTATACAGTACAGTGCTTGTAATATTTCAAACCGCGGAGCCTGCTCTCCACGGAAGCTAAACCCCTACCTCCACGAGATGAAAGGCGGGCAACGACTCGCAGTCTATAAATCCTTCGGGAAATAAGGTTCTGCGTACGAATACAGGGGTTAACCCCAGTGTTTGTGTCTCTCTTGTTTATCCAAGCCGACGAGTCTATTGATGCATAGTATCTCGTCCAGTTTCTGCGCCCCTATCTCTATCTCCATGGAGGCCGTCACGTTGAGCTCAATCTCGACCCTCACACCGAGGATCGACATCAGTCGGACCTCTCTGAAATTGTACTCGATGCCAACTTGTGAACAACTTTCGGGAAACGGCCACGAATTCCAAACTCCTTCAGCAACAGGCCGAATTAAGTGATTCGGTGGCTTTCATTAAATCTACCTTAGACGGCTTGGTGTTTAAAGGGAAACCAAAATCAGCGGACTAATTACTCAGCTTACTTCGTACACCCCAAAAAATTCCACCCGGAAGTCCAGTCCTTTATCCACGGTCCACCGTCGTTGTGGTGCCCAAAACCGATAACAAAGACCGCAGACGAAACTAAAGACGCTCTAATGAAAGCCCTCGATCCAAGGAGGCATGGCCTCCGCGTGGACAGGGTGACTAAAATTGGCAAGAACGCCGTTAAGATTGAATCGGAGAAAAGCGATTTCTCCAAAATTCTCCAGGACCTTCTTGAAAAAGCCGGTCTCACTGCTTAATCCCAGGATAAAGCCTTGTCCAGAATATCCATTACGGGTGTATCCTAACCTATCCCCGGAGCAGGTTAAAAACCACCGTGGAAGCGGCAAATTTTGAAAGTGACGTTCCTTTGGACCAAGGGAGGGCATATCATTGGATCCGGAGTGGACGAAAGTTTTTTTGACAGGACGACGGGTGGAACGCCTTGTCGTATGCAAAACCAACATACGCATAGTCCGGGATAATTAAGTACGCAGCTAGCCGTGAAACCAAGGGGTGCTCCAACCTCCAAAAAGATCTCTCATGCGCAAATTTCATGAGGTTTTCACAAGGGCGGTGTTATCAAGCAAAAGCTCCGCCTCGAACTTTCCGCCTACTCTAAACATGTTCAGTTCAATTTAGCTAAACCAATTATGGATGGTGTGGACAAAATTCCCCTTTGAGACACTGGGCTTTTCCTCTGACGACATTGGACGTCCTGCTGGTACCAGAGCCATTCACAGTGTGTTCGTCTAACGGTATATGGTTGTCGGCACCTCGAACCTTACAACAAAATTTTTACGTATTCTTCAATGCGGTTTCTATGTTATTGTTTACAATAGCTCCAAACCCATGGGAGTCGTTACTTAGTCACTTTACTAACAACTGCACAGCTGCATCTATGGTTACTGTTAGGAACACCTCACAGGCAATCATCGGAGTTTATTGGCCTCCATGTGAGGATGTTCGTATTTATTTACATCTCCACTACGTCTTGGACGTAGACAACTTCCTCTCCTTTTCCCTCCTACCCTCTCCCTTTTCACCCTCCCCTCTCCCCTCCTCCCTTCTTCTTTCCTCCAAAAATAAAGACTTGGAACGCTGCAGACTCTAAACGATGACGAATACAACTATACAATTCAGTTCTTAACGATCGTATTCCATCTTTTCCATCTTTTGCCAAAATGGGCAAGCAGTAATTTCTTAAGCACCTTGGAAAGTTTGACGTAAATAATTTTAATGTCTATGGACACAGCTGCATCTTTGTTGAAAAAACTTCCAGCGTATTATATCAATTCCCTAGTAGTTCAGTTTGAGAAATGAACACAAACGGACACGCGGAAAATTTTGCTAGCCTTGACCTTTAGATAAAAGGGATCACCCTATCGAGTTCAAAAATACGATAGCTATGCTATCAATTGGGAAAACGTATTGGAAAAAGTTCAAGCCGTTTTCCGTAATCTGGACGCGGACGAATGGAGGGACGAAGAGATGAACGCAAACCTAACAATGAATTCGTATGCGCGTAAAGCCGATCAAATTTGGCCTCGAATGACATCAATTTTTATATTCCATGTTTCTAAATACCTTAATGTTTTTAAAATTCTGGTTTTATAATCTATAATTTCTATTGAGGGCTCAAATATGAACAATAAAACTATAACGAGAATCAGTTTTGAAGAGTAATAAGAAAATATGAAAATACACGATTATCACTCAAATTGAAATACTTACCTTTCTAAAACTAGTATCATTTATTAAGGACGATAACTCTAGCTGTTAAATTTTAAAATTTGTATGGAAATTTTAAAAACATGACATACCAAGAGATAAATATTTCAATTACGAAGAGGTTCAAATAAAGTTTCAACCTGTATTTAAAAGTAACTGTAAAATCGCTTTACTAAAATGAAATATTAGTTAAATTACGTTTATATTAAGTGAATTAATTATAAATTTATTAAACGAAACGTTGAATAATATAACCAATTACATGATTACATTAATTTTAAAATTGCGCCTACTTTCGAATGTATACATTATAACCAACTTTTTTTAAGTAAGAAAAAGAAATTAGGCGCCCCAACGTGGAGCTTCTCAACAGTCATTTGTTACAGAGTTTGTCAATTAACTTGACTTTGCATTCTTTTTTTATTAACACCCAATGGAGTTTTGGCCAGAATTAGATTAATTAGGTTAAGATTAAACGTGTTTATAAATGAGTTAATTAAAAGTATTGTTTGTTAGCAATCACGAAAGCGCAACTTTCTTTTTAGAGACGTTGCGGATGAGCATAAATAGTAATTTTAGTGCAATGAGGTAAGGATATAAATTTGATAAGTATTTTTCTGTGAAGTACCGGAGCTAACTGTCCTATCAATCAAGCGTAACCATGGCGATCCCGCGACGCTGATGTCAGGCGCCTAAAACTACATCCGCGAGTCTTAAACCAACGCCCTGCTTTTTTTACGATAAGGAGCCCACCCGAAAAATCAATAACTAAGTAAATTGTAGACATTGCACCAATAAAGTGCACAAACAATATCTAGCGTCTGAGCAAAAATGTCGACTCAGGGATGAAGTGTCCAAAATAAGCAAAATTACTATTGCAAAAACCTCATTACTCAAGTGTAAATGTAATCATACATATGTAGTTCTATAACAATTGATAAAGAACATAAAAAATTATTTCAGATTTCTTATCATAATTGCTTAAACTGTATTGGAAACAGTAAAAGAAATTGACAAAAAGGAAAACGCGCGAACTTTTTTTAGTGAAATGAATAATGTTTTTAGTAATGTTAGTATGCGCTGCATTCAAAATCGGGTCATGGTACAACGAAATCGTTTTAGTTGCATAGCAGCAAACTGCATTCACTAAAAACTGGTCCCAATTTTAAAAGAGAAGAACTAATACCGGTGCATAATACGCATTTGTCATTTTTTAACTTATGCATAATGTGTTCTATTCATCCTTGTCGTTTTAAATCATGAATACGGTTCTGGATTGTAACACTTGCGACATCATACGTTATATTTATGAATTATCATTACAGAAATCTTCATTAAAATTGAAAATAAATTCATTTTCATTAAGTTTAGATTAATAAATTAATGAAAATAAACCAAAGGTTTAGATTTATTATTTTCAGATTTTTACTTTAAAATTGGTTTTATTTGATTAATATTAGTATTATTTAATTGTATTACCACGTAAGCAGGCAACACACCATACAACTGTGTTTGTTATTATTTTCTTCGCTGGTGAAATCCTAATTGATGAAATACATTTTCAAACGGAAAGATGTTAAAATATTGCAATGTTTTTGAAAGCATCCGTTTCATTTTCTGCTTCATTCAAAACTTCCAGTAATGGTGAATGTAATAGACTAATATATCAACTTGTTCATTCATTATAGGTACCGTCAAGTGGGGATATATGGGACAATTTTTAAAGGTTTTATTAAATATCTTTTTTGGTACTAATTAAAAAAAATAATTAATGTGTTATATTCGACATTACCTATAGTATCGTAGTAAATGGTCAATTCACAATTAGAACATTTGGATGTATGTATTTTTGTTAAAGTTTTTCTACTGTCCCATATAATCCACTGTTGGGGATATATGGGACAGTTTGATTTTAAGTGAAAATACAGTAAAAATTTAGTTTGTCCCAAATTAGGTACGTAGATGGTTAATATGGGTTTAATGTAAAAAAATATAATCACAAAAAACATTCATCAGATTAATTATAATTGACGAATAAAAATAGCGTCCCATTTTAAACATTTTATTAAGAAAATTCTGCATATTACAGTGTGAAAAATATAAAAGTCTCTAGGAAAACATAATTTTAACATTACACAACATCAGTAAAAAATGTATGGACACCCCTAACGATAGAGGGTGGTTGCAATACAAACAAAATTTGCTCCCTTTTTACGTCAATCACATCAGGAACGGTGGGAAACACAAAGATATTGTTTTTACCATGATAAGAGACTGTGTACACTTTTTTACCTACCTTTAATACTTGGGCGATAAATTGTTTGGATTTCTCTTTCTTAGAAGTTTTGTCGTAAATAAAACTAACGATCACGAATTCATTAATTTCACTTTGGTTGGAAGTTTACCTTAACTGACCGATCCTCTACAGATTTACATTTTACTTCGTCACTACTGTCATCACTGTCGTCGAATGAGTTAATTTGTCCCGATGGGCCCGCTTCCAGAGCATCAGTATTGGATATTTCGAAGCGTTTTTAGTATTTTTACTGGTCTTTTTGTTACAACAACGGCACCATTTTTTGGATTGATTCGTCTTCGGGCAAATCTGCAGAGACTATTCCTTTTCCTGCTGGTACATTAATTTTCCTTTTTCGGGTAATTTTCTTGGGCTGATTAAGTTGTGTGACCGTGCTCATAATTTCCGTAAAGCTGTCTTGCAACTGTTGGAGGACCCTTCGGAATTACTTTATCCAAGACCTTTCTAGGATTCAATTCCGCAGGCCTCAAAACCTGCCCTTTTATCTATATTGGATGATTGGATCGTTTGTCTTAATAATCTTGGGAAGTCAGTCTTAGGTACACAGCCTGCATTTATTGCCTTCCACCGCATTAATATTTCCCTCCACTTATCTTTAACCGTGCGAACTACTGCCACGTCCAAGGGTTGGCACACATGAGTACTATTGGGGGGTAGAAGGACAAATTGTACATCGTTTTCCTCACAAAATTTGAGGACATTGAACGATAAGTGACTTCCAAGGTTATCACCCAGGATAATTTTTCTGCCTTGCTTCGGTATGGTTTAGCTATTCGATTGAACCAATCTTCAAAGATGATGGCGTCAAACCATCCTGAGGATGATCTGTTTAAAAACCCCATCAGGACCCCCTACATCCAATCGGGGTATAAATTTTTGGATTTATACACGATGTAAGGTAACAAATCCCATTTGCAGCACCTTGCGAACATCACGGACACTGCACTTTTGATGTGTCTAACACTCTGTACGCATGCTTGGCCCCACGCCTTACCAAAACTTTTTTCTTCCCCGGATCATGTGTGAAATTCGTCTCGTCATAATTGACAATATTTTCTGGCGAAACATTAGCTAGTGTAATTTCCAATTCATTAAAAAATTTGTTATTCTTCAGGGCTAAGATCGGCCCTTGAGCGCTTGATGTTTTAAATTTCTTCTTTTAGTTGTGGTTTCTATTCAAAAATTCTTCACCCACTCCGGTCCTGGAAAATTATCATTAAACAGTGTGTTCACCCTTTCGGTTCAAGTATTCCTGAACAAATGATTGAGTACCGTGTCGGTGAATGGGTAGCCAAACTCTGCAGCTTTTAACATAGCTGAAAAATTTTCTCTCCTCCAACACATTTAATACTGGGGTCTCCCAAGTCTGTCCGAATTATGTCCCCTTGTAGCGTCGAAATATTGTGTTACGGGGCACTTGATAAACTTCAGCGGTCTGTCGAAAAGACATACCTCGATCTACGACGGCTTCCAAAGCCCGATCTAAGTTTTCTAGTGTATAGTTTCTTCGAAGTGGAGTTCCCAACTTGTGGATATGGTTTCTGGGCATGCTTATTACCTTGTCCCATATCACCCTGAAAAACACGTCTTTTTAGTAAATATTGCAAATGAGGTAAAATATTAAATTGTAAAAAAAAAACAAGATATAGGTTTTGTTTATGAGGTTATGCACTAATATTTATTACACAGAAACGAATTCATAACTCTTACACCTTACCCTGTGCAGGCGAGACTCTTAGCGGAAGTTAAAATGACAAATATTTCTGATATTTTCAAGATTTTTCTTAAAGCTTACCTGGTAATATAAAGTGCAAATCAGTACCTTTACTTAAAGCTGTGATCATCTATAATCTAAACTACTTGTCATTCTTGTCAATTGATTTAAAAACCCAAAATTTTTTTAAAAAAAAAAGGGCCCCCCCAAAAAAAAAATTTTTTTTTAACTTTTTAATAAAAAAAATTTAAAAAAACCCTTTCATAAATTTTTGGGGAAAAGGGGAAAAAAAAAAAAATTTTAAAAACAAATTTTTTTTTTAAAAAAAAAAAAAAAAAAAGGTTTTAAAATTTGGAAATTTTAAAATTTATTTAAAAAAAAAAGGAAAAAAAAATTTAAAAAATTCAAAGAAAATTACCTTAAATTTAAAAATTTAAAAAAATTTTACCTTCCCCCTTTTGGGGGGGGTAAAAAAAAAAAGGGAAAAAAAAGGGGGAAAAAAACCTTAAAAAAATATTCCAAAACAAATTTAAAAAGGGTTTCCCGGGTTTCCTTTTTTAAAGGTTTTTTATTATTTTTTAAATGAAATTTAAAAATTTGTTAAAATTTTTTAAATTTTTGGGTTTTTTAAAACAATTTTTTAAAATTTTTTGGAAATTTTTTAAAAAATTTTTTTGGAAAATTTCCCAATTTTAAAAATTTAAAAATTTTTTTTAAAATTTTTTTAAAATTTTTAAAATTTTTGGTTTAAAAAAAACCCCTTAAACTTTTTTTAAAATTTTTTTTAAAAATTTTTTTGAATTACCCTTTAAAAGGAAAAAAAAAGGGTTTTTTTAAAAGGTTTTCCTTTTGGGGCCCCCGGAAATTTTAAAAATTTGGGGAAAAAAATTTTTTCATTTTGGTTTTTAAAAATTTTAAAAATTGAAAATTTTAAAAAATAATTTTTTTTAAAATTTTAAACAAAAGAAAAAAAAACAATTTTGTTTTCAAATTTTTAAAAAAAAAACAAAAAAAAAAATTTTTTTAAAAAAATTTTTAATCTTAAATTAAAAAAAAAAAAAAATTTTTTTAAAATTTTAAAAAAACCTTTCCTTTAAAAATAAAAATTTAAAAAAAAAAAAAAAACCCCCATTTTCCAAAATTTCCCCAAAAATTAAAAAAACCCCCCCCCGGGGGGGGGCTTTAAAAAAAAAAAACCCGGAAAAAATTTGGTTACCGGGGTTTTTTAAATTTAAAAATTAAAAAGGTTAAAGGGTTTTTTTTTAAAAAAAGGAATTTGGTTTAAAATTTTTTAATTTAAAGGTTTTTTTTCCCTTTTTTTTTTTTTTTTTAATAAAAATTTTTTTCCCTTTTTTTTAACCATGGGGTTTTTTTTTTTTAAAAAAGGGGGGGGGAAAAAAATTTTTTAAAAATTTTTAAATTTAAAAAAAATTTTTTTTTTAAAATATTTTTTTTAAAAAAAAAAAAAAATTTTAAAAGGGTTTTTATTTTTTTTTTAAAAAATTTAAAAAAAATTTTAAAAATTTTTTTTAAAGGGCCGGTTTTTGGGGGAAAAACCCAAAGGAAGGGAAAATTAATTTAATTAAAATAGGTAATTTTTTAAAAAAAAGGGTTTTGTTAAATTTTTACCAAAATTGGAAAATTCTTAAAAAAAACCCAAAAAAAATTTAAAAAAAAAATTAAAAAAAATTTTCCCTTTTTTAAAAAAATTAAAATTTAAAAAAAAAAAATTTTTTTTTTTGGGTTTTTCCAGGCCAAAAATTTTAAAAAAAAATTTTGGTTGGTTTAAAAAATTAACCAAAAGTTTAAAAAAAAAAAAAAATTGGGGGCCCCCATTTCCCCTTTTGGGCCCAATTTAAAAAAAAATTTTAAAAAATTTTTCCCAAAAATTTTACCAAAATTTTTTTTTCCCCTTAAAATTTTTTCCCCGGGAAAAAACCCCTTTTTTTTAATTTTTTTAAAAAATTTCTTAATTTCAAAAATTTTTTTTAAACGTTTTTTGGGGGGAAAAAATTTTAAATTTAAAAAAATTTTTTTAAGCCGGGGAAAATTGGGGGAAAGGTTTTTGGGTCAAATTTAGGAAAGGGAAATTTAAATTTAATCCCAAAAAACCCCTTGGAAACCCAAAATTTTTTTTTTTAAATTTTTTAAAAAAAAAAATTTAAAATTTTAAAAAATTTTTTTTTAATTAAATTCCTTTTTAAAAAAAAAAGGGTTTGTTTTTTCCCCCCAAAAAAAAAAAAAAATTTTTAATAAAAAATTTTTTTTTAATTTTTTAAAAATTTTAAAAAAAATTTTAAAAAAAATTTTGAAAGGGTTTAAGGTTTAACCCTTTTTTTTAAAAACCAAATTTTAATTAACAAATTTTTTAAAAATAAAAAAAAATTTTTAAAAAAAAATTTTTTTTAAAAATTTTTTTTTTTGTTAAAATTTTTGGGGTTTTTTTTAAAAACCTTTTAAAAAAATTTTTTTTTAAAAAACCCAAAAAATTTTGAAAAACCCCCTTTTTTTAAATTCCTTTAAAATTTTTAAAATTTTTTGGAAATTTGTTTTAAGTTTTTTAAATTTAAAAAGGAAAACTTTTTTTCCCTTTTTTGGTTTTGAAAATTTTTTTTTTTTTGGGTTTTTCAATTTTGGGGAAAAAAGTTCCCAAAAAAAAAATTTTTTTTTTTTTAAAAAAAAAAAAAAAACCCCGGAAATTTTTTTCCCCCCTTTGAAACCGGAAAAAAACCCCAAAATTTTAAAAAAACCCCAAGGTTGGAAATTTTTAAAAACTTGGTAAAAAAATTTTTGGGGTTTTTGGTTTAAAAAGGAAATTTCCTTTTTTTTTTTTTTTTTTGGTTCCTTTGATTTTTGGGGGGTTTCCCTTTTGGGGGTTTTTTTTTTTAATTCGAAAAGGCCAATTAAAGGAAAATTTTTTAAAAGGAAAAATTTAATTTTTAAAATTTTTTTGGGGTTTTAAACCTTTAAAAGGTCCAAAACCCCAAAAGGGGGCCCCGGCCCCCAAAAAATTATTCCGGGAAAATTTGGTTTAAAAATTTTTTCCCCCAATACCCCCCAAAAAAATTTTTTGAACTCCAAAAAAACCCGTTAAAAGGAATTTTTTTTTTTTTTTTTGGGGGGCCTTTAAAGAAAAAATTTTCCCCCGGGAATTTTGGGGGAAAAACCCCCCTTTGGGGGGAATTTCCCCCCGGGGGTTAAAAAAATTTTTTTTTGGGGGAAAAAACCCACCCCAATTATTTTTTAAATTTTTAACCCTTTTTTTTTTTTGGGGAATGGAAACCCTTTTTCCAAAAAAAATTTTTTTGGGGGTTAAAACCCAAATTTTTTTTTTTTTTTGGGGTTAAACCTTTGGCTTTTAAAAATTTTAACAATTTTTTTTTTCCCAAAAAATTTTGGGGTTTTTGGTTTTGGGCCAAATTTTGGGTTTTTTTGTAAATTTTTTCCCTTGGGGGGGTTTTTATTTAAAGGGTTTTTTTTGGTTTTTTGGGGGGTTTTGTTTTTGGTTTTTTGGCCAAAATTGGGTTTTTTGGGTTTTTTTTAAATTTTTTTTTTTCTTTTTAAATTTTCCCTTTTTTTTTAAAAAAAAAATTTTTTTTTTTTAAAAAATTTTTCCCAAAAAAACCCAAATGTTTTCCTTTTAAAACCCAAAAATTTTAAAAACCCCCCAAAAATAAAAAAACCCAAAAAATTTTGGGGGGGCCTTTTAAACAAAATTTGGGTTTGGGGTTTTTTTTTAAAGGAAAAAGGGAAAAGGGTTTTTTTTTTTTCCCCCCGGGGGGGGGAAAATTTTTTAAAGGGTTTTTTTTTAAAACCGGCCCAACCTTTTAAAAAACCCCTTTTTTTGGGGAGAAATTTGAATTTTGTTTTTTGGGGGTTTAAAAAAAATTTTTCCCAAAACCCCCTTAAAAAAACCCCCTTTTTTTTTGGGGGGAAATTTTTTAAATTTTTAATTTTAAATTTTTTTTTGGCCCCAAAATTTTTTAAAAAAAAAAAAAAAAACAAAATTTTTTAAAACCCCTTTACCCAAAATTTTTTTTTTTTAAAAAAATTTTTAAAACAAAAATTTTTAAACCCCCCCAAATTTTTGTTTTTAAAACGGGTTTAAATTTTTCGTTTTAAAAAAAATAGGGCCCTATTTTTTAATAAAAAAAAGGGTTTTTGTTTAAAAAAATTAAAACCCTTTGGGGAATTTTAATTGAAAAAATTTTAAAGGGCCAAATTTTTTAAAAAATTGGCCTTTTTTTTGGGCCCTTAAAAAAAAATTTTTGTTTTTAAAAAATTTCCCTTTTTAAAAAAAAAAAGGTTTCGGTTTAAAAAAACCAAAAAAAGGGGGGGAAAAAAAAAAAAAGGGTTAAATTTTTTCCCCCGTAAATTATTAAAAAATTTTTGGGGGAAAAAAAACCCCCAAATTAAAAAATTTTAAAAAGGGCCCCCAAAAAAAAGGGCAAACCCTTAAAAGGGGTTTTAAAAATTTTAAAAACCCCCAAAAATCGGGTTTCCCCCCAAAACCCAAAAGGGGGGGTTTTTAAATTTTAAACCCCTTTTTTTTAAAAATTTTCCCCAAGGCTTTTTAAAAAAAATTTGGGAAAAAAAGGGGGGGTTTTTGGGAAAAAAATTTTAAAAAGTAAAATTTAAAAATTTAAAAAGGGGGAAAAAAAGGAAATTAACCAAATTTAATTAAAAACCCTTTAAAAAACCCCCCCAAAAAAACCCGGGAAAACCCCAAAAAAAAGGGGAACCCTAACCCAATTTTTTTAAAAAAATTTTAAAAAAAAGGGGGCCCCCCTTTAAAAAACCCCAAAAAAAAATTTTTTTTTAAACAAATTTTTTAATAAAAAATTTAAAAGGGTTAAAAATTCCCTTTTTTAAAAAAATAGGGTTTTTTCCCCAATTTTAAAAAAAAGGGGGAAAAAACCCAAAAAAAGGAACCCTTTTCCCAAAAAAAAAAATTTTTTGGGGAAAAAAATTTTTAAAAAAGGGGAGAAATTCCCCCCGGGTAAAAATTTTTAAAAAACCCCACTTTGGGGTTTGGGAAAGGTTCCAAATTTTCCCCTTTTTTTAAATTTTAATTTTAAAAAAAAAAAAATTTTCCAATTGGAATTTTAAAAACCCGGGGGAAAAAGGAAAAAAAGGAATTTAAAAAATTAAACCAAACCTTTAAAAAATTTTTTAAAATTTTTTTTTTTGGAAAATTTTTTTAAAAAGGGTTTTAAAAAAAACCCAAATTTTAAAACCAAAAAATTTTTTTTTTTATTGTTTTTTTTTTAAAAAAAATTTTTTAATTTTTTTGGTTTTTAAAATTCAAGGGGTTTTTAAAAAATTTTTCCTTTTTAAAAAAGGGGGGAAAATTTTTTTTTTTAAATTTCTTTTTAATTTTTTTTTTTTTTTAAATTTTCCCTTTCCTTTCCGGGGTTTTTTTTTTTTTTAAAAATTTTTTAAAATTTAAAAAAAAAAAAGGGGTTTTTGGAAAAAAAAAAATTTTTTTTTCCCAAAATTTTTAGGTTTTTTTTTAAAAAATTTGGTTTAATTTTTTAAAAATTTTGGGGTTTTTTAATTTTATTTAAAAAAAGGGTTTAAAAAAAGGTAAATTTTAATTTTTTTCTTTTGAAAGGGCCGGGTTTGGGAAGGGGCTTTAATTTTTTTTTTCCCTTTAAATAATTTTTTTAATTTTTTTTTTTCCAAAAATTTTTCCCCTTTTAAAGGAATTTCCCTTTTCCCTTTTAAATTTTTTTCCAAAAATTTGGCCCCTTTTTTAAATTTTTTTAAGGGGTTTTTAATTTCCCCCTTTTTTAACCCAAATTTTTTTTTCTTCAACGCCAAAATTTAAAGGGAAATTTTCCCCGGGGGGGGGGCCCTTTTTTTTTATTTTTTTTTTCTAATTTTTTTTTTGTTTTGTAATTTCCCTTTTTTTTTACCCTTTTTTCCCCCGGGGCTTTAAATTTTAAGAAAAATTTTTTTTAATTTTTTAAATTTAACCTTTGCCCTGGGGAAAAAATTTTTCCAAAATTTTTTTTTTTTAAAAAAAAAATTGGGCCCCTTTTGGGGGTTTTTTTTTTGGGGGTTTTTTTTGGGTTTAAAGGTAAAATTTTTTTTTTTTTTTTTTTTGGGTTTTTTTTTAATTGGTTTATTTTTCCCATTTTTTTAAAAAAATTTTTTAACCTTTTCTTTCCCCTTTGGGCAACCTTTTTTTTTCCTTCCCCCCTTTTTTAATTTTGGGAAAAATTTCCCGCTTTTTTTTTTTTAAAAGGGGGGTTTTTTTTTAATTTTAAAACCAAAATTTTTAAAGTTTTAAAAAAAAATTTTTTTTTTAAAAAAAAAATTTTTTTTCAAACCCAAAAAATTTGGGTTTTCCCCTCCCAAAAGTTTTAAAAAAGGGGGTGGTTTTAGGAAATTAAACCTTTACCGGGTTTTCCCCAAGGTTGTTTTCCCCAAAAATTTTTAACCAATTTAAATTTTCCCCCACCTTTCCCTTTTAACCAAAATTTTTTTGGTTTTCCCTTAAAAAAAAAATTGTTTTTAAATTTTTTCCCGGGAAAATTTTTCCCCTTAAAAAATGGCCCTTCCCCTTTAAAGGTAAAACCCCCCTTTTTTGGTTTTCCCCCGGGCCTTTGGTTAATTTTTTTTAAAATTTTTTTAAAAAACCTTTTCCAAATAAATTTAATTTTTCCCAAATCCCTTTTAAAAAAATTTTCTCCTTTAAAACCAAAATTTTTTTTAAAAAAGGAAAAACCCCCCGGGGGTTTTTTAAAGGAAAATTTTGGGAAAAAGGGGCTTTTTCCCCGACCTTCCCTTTTTTTTTTTAAACAATTTTTTTAAAAATTTAAAAAAAAACCCAAAAAATTTTTTTAACCTCCGGGGGGAAAAAAATTTTTGGGGAAAAAAAAAAAACCCTTTAAAACCCCAATTTTTTTTTTTCCCCCCCCCAAAAAAAAAAATTTTTTTTTAACCAAAAAAAAAAAGACAAAAAAAGGTTTTTTTTTTTTTCCCTTTTTTTTTTTTAAAAATTTTTTTTCCCCCGGGAAATTTTTTTCCAGTTATGGGGGCCCTTAAAAATTTTTAATTTAAAGGCCAAAAAAAAAAAAAAAAAAGGGGAAAAAATTTTTCCCCCTAAAATTTTTTCTTTAAAAAAAATTTTTTTTTTAAAGGGGGGAAAAAAAAAAAAATTTTAAAATTTAAAAACCCCCAAAAACCCCCCTTTTTAAAAAAAACCCCCCTTTCCCGGGGTTTTTCCCTTTTTAAAAATTTAAAAAATTAAAAAAAAGGGGGGGTTTTTTTTCCTTTTTCCAAATTTTAAAAATTTTTAAAAAGAAAAAATTTTTAAAAAAAAATTTTTTTTTGGGGTTTTTTTCCCCAAAAAGGGGGAAAAAAAATTCAAATTTAATTCTTTAAAATTTTTTTGGGTTTTTTTTTTTTTTTAAAAAATTTTTTTTTTTAATTTTTTTAATTTTTTTAAAATTTAAAAAACCCCGGGGGAAACCTAAAAGGGTTAAAATTTTGGTTGAAATTTAAATTTAAAGAAAGGTTTTTTTAAAAAATGAGGGAATTTTAAAAACCCAAAATTTTTTTCAAATTTTAAAAAAGGGAAAATTTGTTTTTTTTTTTAAAAGGTTAATTTTTGGCGGGGTTTTTTGGGGGGGGGGTTAAATTTAAAATTTTAAAAAATTTTTTTTGGTTTTTTTTTCACAAATTTTGGAAAATTAAAAGGAAAAGGAAAGGGAATTTTTTGGGAAAAATTTTTCCCAAAAATTTTTAAATTAAAAAAATTTTTAAGAAAAAAAGGGAAAAACCTTGGGGAAAAAATTTAATTTTAAAAATAAAAAAATTTTTTTTTTGAAATTAAAGGTTTTAAAAATTGGCACTTTCCCAAATCCCTTTTTGGGGGCCCAAAAAATTTTTTTTAAAAAAAACCCCCAAAAAATTTTAATTAAAACCTTTCCGGGGGAAAAAAAGATTTTAAAAAACCAATTTCCAAAAAAAATTTTTTTCTAAACCTTTTTTGGGGGTTTTTTTTTTCTTTTTGGGTTTTTTAAAACTTTTTTTAACAATTTTTAAAAAAATTTTTAAAATTTTTTAAAAAAAAAATTTTTAAAAAATGGTTAAAAAGAAATTTTTTTAAAAAAAATTTTTTAAATTTAAAAAAAATTTTTTTTTAAAAAAAATTTTTTAAAAAAATTTAAAAAAAAAAAAATTTTTTTAAAAAACCATTCAAAAGGGCTTTTAAAAATTTTTTGTTTTTTCCCTTTGTTTTTTTTTTTTAAAAATTTTTAAAAAATTTTGGGTTAAATTAACAATAAATAAATTTTAAAATTTTTAAAAAAAAGGTTTTTTAAATTTTTTAAAAAAAAATTTTTTTTTTTTTTTGGAAATTTTTAAAAATTTAAATTTTTAAATTTTATTTTTTAAAAAAATTCAAAAAAAAAATTTTTTCCCCAAAAAAAAAATTTAATTAAATTTTAAAGGAAATTTTTTAAAACCCCAAATGCCTTTGAAAATTTTTTTAAAAAATTTTTTAAAAAAAATATAAAAATTTTTTAAATTTTTAAATTTTTAATTAAAAATTTAATTAAAAAATTTTTAAAAAAAAAAAATTTTAAAATCAATTTTAAAAAATTTAAAATTTTTTAAATTAAAAGTTAATTTCCCCAAAATTAAAAAAAAAAAAAAAAAATTTTAAAAAAAAAATTAATTTTGGGTTAAATTAAAAAATTTTTTGTTAAAAAAAAATTTTTAAAATTTAAAAAAAAAAAAAATTTCCCCCAAACTTAAAATTTTAAAATTTTTTTTTTTAAATTTTAAAATTTTTTTTTTTTTTTTTAAAAACCCTTTTTCCAAAAAAATTTTAAAAAATTTTTAAAAAATTTCCCCAAAAGGGTTTTTAAAAATTTTTTTTTGGGGAAAAAAAAAAAAACAAAAAAAAAAATTTTTAAATTTTTTGGGGAAATAATTTTAAAAAATTATTTAAACCGCAAACCGGGGTTTAAAATTTAAAAAAATTTCCATTTTTTAATTTGGAAATTTTCCCCCCCAAAAATTTTCCCTTGTTTTTTGGGTTTTTCAATTAACTTTTTTTTTAAAACCTTTTAAAAAAAATTTTAAGGAATTTTAAAAAAGGGGTTTTTAAATAAAATATTTTTCCATTTTTAAAAAATTGTTTAAATTTTTAAACCCTTTTTAAAAAAATTTTTATTTAAAAAGTTTGTTTTAAAAATTTTAATCCAAAATTTAAATTTTTAAAAAATTTTTTTTTTTTAAAAAAAAAAAAAAAAATTTTTTTTTAAAAAAAAAACCCCAAACCCAAAACCAAGAATTTTGTTTGCCTTTTTTGGTTTTTTAAAAATTTTTTTTTTTTTTTAAAAAAAATTTTTAAAAATTTTCCCCAAAAAATTTTGGGAAATTAAATTAACCAAATTTAAACCAAAAATTTTTTTTAAATCAAAAGGAAAACCCCTTTTTGGGGGTTAACCTTTTTTTTTTTTTAAATTAAAAAAAGGGCCCAAAAAAAATTTTTAAAAATTTTCATTTACCAAATTTTGGTTTTTTTTTTTAATGAAAGTAAATTTTTTTTAAATTTTTCCAAAAAAAATTTTTTTACCTTTTGGGTTTTTTTTTTCCAAATTTTAAATTGGGGCCCCCCCCCGGGAAATTTTTGGGGTTTTCCCAAGAATTGGGGAAATTTTTTTCCAAAATTTTTAAATTTTCCAAAAAATTTTTAAAAACCTTTCCTTTTTTTTTTTTGGGAATTTGGCCAAAACCTTTTTTCCCCTTTTTTTTTACCCTTTAAAAATCCTTTTTGGAAAAAAAAGGGGGGGAAAATTTTTTGAAAAAATTTTTCAAAATTTTTTTTAAAAGGGAATTAAAATTTCCATTTCCAAGAAATTTTTGAAAAATGGTCCCAAAAATTTTTTGGGGTTTTAAAATTCCCAAAAATTAAAGGGGGAAAAACCCCCTTTTAAAAAAAAAATTTTTTTAAAAAAAATTTAACCAAAAAAATTTTTTTTTAAAAAAAAAACCCCTCCAAAAAAAATTGAATAAAAGGGGGGGGAAAAAAAAACCCCAAAACCCCGGTTTTTTGGGAAAAAATTTTTCCAAACCTTTTTTGGGAAAATTTTTTTGGGGAAAAGGAAAAAACCGGGAAATTTCGGGGTTTTTAAAATTTAAAGGGAAAAGTTTTTTTTTTTAAAAAATTTTTTTCCCCCCAAAAAATTCCTTTGGGAAAGTTTTTTTTTTTTTTGGGTTGGGGTTTTTTTAAAATTCCCAAATTTTTTTCCCCCCCAAAGGGGGTAAAAAAAATTTTTTTAAAAAATTTTTTAAATTTTTTTTCCCCCAAAAAAAATTTTTTTAAATTGGAAAAAAAAAGGGGGAAAGGAAAAAAAAACCCGAAAAAAAAAAAAAAATTTAAATTTTTTTTAAATTTTTTTTTTTCCCTTTTTTTAAAAATTCCAAATTTTTTTTTAAAAAAAAAATTTTTAAAATTTAAAAAAATTTTTTGGGAATTTTAAAAAAAAAATTTTCAAAAAATTTTAAAGGAAAAAAAACCTTTTTTATAAAAATTTTTTTAAAAATTTTTTTAAAAAAAAAAATTTTTTAATTTTAAAAACCCAATTAAAAATTAACCTTTTTTTTTAAATTTAACCATTTTTTTTAACCAAAAAAAAAAAAAACCCAATTTTTTTAAAAAACCCCAAAAAAGGAAAAAAAATTTTTTAATTTTAAAAAAAAAAACCCAAAAAAAGGGTTTTTAAAAATTTTTTTACATTTTTATTTTTTTAAAATTAAAGGGGGGCCCTTTTTTTTAAAAATTTCCCCTTTTTTTTTTAAATTTTAATTTAAATTTAATTAAAAAAAAAAAAAAAAATTTTGGTTAAAAAATAAAAAAAATTTTTTTATTTTAAGGAAAATTTTTTTCAGGTTAAAAAATTTTCCCCCAAAAAAAAAAAAAAAAAAGGGACGAATTTAAAAAAAAGTGGCTGGGAAAAAATTTTTTTTTTAAAAAAAAATTTTTTAATTTTAAAAAACCTTTTTCCCCCGGGGGAAAACTTTTTAATTAAATTTAAAAATAAAAAAATTTTTTCCATAATTTAATTATTTTTTAAAAAATTTTTTTTTTTTAAAAAAAAATTTTTTAATTTTTGGGGAAAAAAAATTAAAAAAAATTTTTAAACCCCAAAAAACAAAACCGGGGAAAACCAAAAAGGGAAAACCCAAAAACCCCAAAAAAAAAAAAAAAAAAAAAAAAAGAAAAAAAAGGAAAATTAAAACCCAAAAAAAAACCCCAAAAAAAAAAAAAAAAAAACCCCCAAAAAAAAAAAAAAACCCCAAAAAAAAAAACAAAGCCAAAAAAAAAATTTTAAAAATTAAACAATTTAAAAAAAAAAATTTTTTTAAAAAAATTTAATTTAAAACCTTTTGTTCAAAAATTAAAATTTAAAATTTTTAAAAAAAATAAAAGAATTTAAAAATTAAGGGTTTGGCCTTTTAACCTTCCTTTTTTTAAAATTTTATTCCACAGAAACGAATTCATAACTCTTACACCTTACCCTGTGCAGGCGAACTCTTAGCGGAAGTTAAAATGACAAATATTTCTGATATTTTCAAGATTTTTCTTAAAGCTTACCTGGTAATATAAAGTGCAAATCAGTAATTTTACTTAAAGCTGTGATCTCTTAATCTAAACTACTTGTCATTCTTGTCAATTGATTTAAAAACCCAAAATTTTTTTAAAAAAAAAAGGGCCCCCCCAAAAAAAAAATTTTTTTTTAACTTTTTAATAAAAAAAATTTAAAAAAACCCTTTCATAAATTTTTGGGGAAAAGGGGAAAAAAAAAAAAATTTTAAAAACAAATTTTTTTTTTAAAAAAAAAAAAAAAAAAAGGTTTTAAAATTTGGAAATTTTAAAATTTATTTAAAAAAAAAAGGAAAAAAAAATTTAAAAAATTCAAAGAAAATTACCTTAAATTTAAAAATTTAAAAAAATTTTACCTTCCCCCTTTTGGGGGGGGTAAAAAAAAAAAGGGAAAAAAAAGGGGGAAAAAAACCTTAAAAAAATATTCCAAAACAAATTTAAAAAGGGTTTCCCGGGTTTCCTTTTTTAAAGGTTTTTTATTATTTTTTAAATGAAATTTAAAAATTTGTTAAAATTTTTTAAATTTTTGGGTTTTTTAAAACAATTTTTTAAAATTTTTTGGAAATTTTTTAAAAAATTTTTTTGGAAAATTTCCCAATTTTAAAAATTTAAAAATTTTTTTTAAAATTTTTTTAAAATTTTTAAAATTTTTGGTTTAAAAAAAACCCCTTAAACTTTTTTTAAAATTTTTTTTAAAAATTTTTTTGAATTACCCTTTAAAAGGAAAAAAAAAGGGTTTTTTTAAAAGGTTTTCCTTTTGGGGCCCCCGGAAATTTTAAAAATTTGGGGAAAAAAATTTTTTCATTTTGGTTTTTAAAAATTTTAAAAATTGAAAATTTTAAAAAATAATTTTTTTTAAAATTTTAAACAAAAGAAAAAAAAACAATTTTGTTTTCAAATTTTTAAAAAAAAAACAAAAAAAAAAATTTTTTTAAAAAAATTTTTAATCTTAAATTAAAAAAAAAAAAAAATTTTTTTAAAATTTTAAAAAAACCTTTCCTTTAAAAATAAAAATTTAAAAAAAAAAAAAAAACCCCCATTTTCCAAAATTTCCCCAAAAATTAAAAAAACCCCCCCCCGGGGGGGGGCTTTAAAAAAAAAAAACCCGGAAAAAATTTGGTTACCGGGGTTTTTTAAATTTAAAAATTAAAAAGGTTAAAGGGTTTTTTTTTAAAAAAAGGAATTTGGTTTAAAATTTTTTAATTTAAAGGTTTTTTTTCCCTTTTTTTTTTTTTTTTTAATAAAAATTTTTTTCCCTTTTTTTTAACCATGGGGTTTTTTTTTTTTAAAAAAGGGGGGGGGAAAAAAATTTTTTAAAAATTTTTAAATTTAAAAAAAATTTTTTTTTTAAAATATTTTTTTTAAAAAAAAAAAAAAATTTTAAAAGGGTTTTTATTTTTTTTTTAAAAAATTTAAAAAAAATTTTAAAAATTTTTTTTAAAGGGCCGGTTTTTGGGGGAAAAACCCAAAGGAAGGGAAAATTAATTTAATTAAAATAGGTAATTTTTTAAAAAAAAGGGTTTTGTTAAATTTTTACCAAAATTGGAAAATTCTTAAAAAAAACCCAAAAAAAATTTAAAAAAAAAATTAAAAAAAATTTTCCCTTTTTTAAAAAAATTAAAATTTAAAAAAAAAAAATTTTTTTTTTTGGGTTTTTCCAGGCCAAAAATTTTAAAAAAAAATTTTGGTTGGTTTAAAAAATTAACCAAAAGTTTAAAAAAAAAAAAAAATTGGGGGCCCCCATTTCCCCTTTTGGGCCCAATTTAAAAAAAAATTTTAAAAAATTTTTCCCAAAAATTTTACCAAAATTTTTTTTTCCCCTTAAAATTTTTTCCCCGGGAAAAAACCCCTTTTTTTTAATTTTTTTAAAAAATTTCTTAATTTCAAAAATTTTTTTTAAACGTTTTTTGGGGGGAAAAAATTTTAAATTTAAAAAAATTTTTTTAAGCCGGGGAAAATTGGGGGAAAGGTTTTTGGGTCAAATTTAGGAAAGGGAAATTTAAATTTAATCCCAAAAAACCCCTTGGAAACCCAAAATTTTTTTTTTTAAATTTTTTAAAAAAAAAAATTTAAAATTTTAAAAAATTTTTTTTTAATTAAATTCCTTTTTAAAAAAAAAAGGGTTTGTTTTTTCCCCCCAAAAAAAAAAAAAAATTTTTAATAAAAAATTTTTTTTTAATTTTTTAAAAATTTTAAAAAAAATTTTAAAAAAAATTTTGAAAGGGTTTAAGGTTTAACCCTTTTTTTTAAAAACCAAATTTTAATTAACAAATTTTTTAAAAATAAAAAAAAATTTTTAAAAAAAAATTTTTTTTAAAAATTTTTTTTTTTGTTAAAATTTTTGGGGTTTTTTTTAAAAACCTTTTAAAAAAATTTTTTTTTAAAAAACCCAAAAAATTTTGAAAAACCCCCTTTTTTTAAATTCCTTTAAAATTTTTAAAATTTTTTGGAAATTTGTTTTAAGTTTTTTAAATTTAAAAAGGAAAACTTTTTTTCCCTTTTTTGGTTTTGAAAATTTTTTTTTTTTTGGGTTTTTCAATTTTGGGGAAAAAAGTTCCCAAAAAAAAAATTTTTTTTTTTTTAAAAAAAAAAAAAAAACCCCGGAAATTTTTTTCCCCCCTTTGAAACCGGAAAAAAACCCCAAAATTTTAAAAAAACCCCAAGGTTGGAAATTTTTAAAAACTTGGTAAAAAAATTTTTGGGGTTTTTGGTTTAAAAAGGAAATTTCCTTTTTTTTTTTTTTTTTTGGTTCCTTTGATTTTTGGGGGGTTTCCCTTTTGGGGGTTTTTTTTTTTAATTCGAAAAGGCCAATTAAAGGAAAATTTTTTAAAAGGAAAAATTTAATTTTTAAAATTTTTTTGGGGTTTTAAACCTTTAAAAGGTCCAAAACCCCAAAAGGGGGCCCCGGCCCCCAAAAAATTATTCCGGGAAAATTTGGTTTAAAAATTTTTTCCCCCAATACCCCCCAAAAAAATTTTTTGAACTCCAAAAAAACCCGTTAAAAGGAATTTTTTTTTTTTTTTTTGGGGGGCCTTTAAAGAAAAAATTTTCCCCCGGGAATTTTGGGGGAAAAACCCCCCTTTGGGGGGAATTTCCCCCCGGGGGTTAAAAAAATTTTTTTTTGGGGGAAAAAACCCACCCCAATTATTTTTTAAATTTTTAACCCTTTTTTTTTTTTGGGGAATGGAAACCCTTTTTCCAAAAAAAATTTTTTTGGGGGTTAAAACCCAAATTTTTTTTTTTTTTTGGGGTTAAACCTTTGGCTTTTAAAAATTTTAACAATTTTTTTTTTCCCAAAAAATTTTGGGGTTTTTGGTTTTGGGCCAAATTTTGGGTTTTTTTGTAAATTTTTTCCCTTGGGGGGGTTTTTATTTAAAGGGTTTTTTTTGGTTTTTTGGGGGGTTTTGTTTTTGGTTTTTTGGCCAAAATTGGGTTTTTTGGGTTTTTTTTAAATTTTTTTTTTTCTTTTTAAATTTTCCCTTTTTTTTTAAAAAAAAAATTTTTTTTTTTTAAAAAATTTTTCCCAAAAAAACCCAAATGTTTTCCTTTTAAAACCCAAAAATTTTAAAAACCCCCCAAAAATAAAAAAACCCAAAAAATTTTGGGGGGGCCTTTTAAACAAAATTTGGGTTTGGGGTTTTTTTTTAAAGGAAAAAGGGAAAAGGGTTTTTTTTTTTTCCCCCCGGGGGGGGGAAAATTTTTTAAAGGGTTTTTTTTTAAAACCGGCCCAACCTTTTAAAAAACCCCTTTTTTTGGGGAGAAATTTGAATTTTGTTTTTTGGGGGTTTAAAAAAAATTTTTCCCAAAACCCCCTTAAAAAAACCCCCTTTTTTTTTGGGGGGAAATTTTTTAAATTTTTAATTTTAAATTTTTTTTTGGCCCCAAAATTTTTTAAAAAAAAAAAAAAAAACAAAATTTTTTAAAACCCCTTTACCCAAAATTTTTTTTTTTTAAAAAAATTTTTAAAACAAAAATTTTTAAACCCCCCCAAATTTTTGTTTTTAAAACGGGTTTAAATTTTTCGTTTTAAAAAAAATAGGGCCCTATTTTTTAATAAAAAAAAGGGTTTTTGTTTAAAAAAATTAAAACCCTTTGGGGAATTTTAATTGAAAAAATTTTAAAGGGCCAAATTTTTTAAAAAATTGGCCTTTTTTTTGGGCCCTTAAAAAAAAATTTTTGTTTTTAAAAAATTTCCCTTTTTAAAAAAAAAAAGGTTTCGGTTTAAAAAAACCAAAAAAAGGGGGGGAAAAAAAAAAAAAGGGTTAAATTTTTTCCCCCGTAAATTATTAAAAAATTTTTGGGGGAAAAAAAACCCCCAAATTAAAAAATTTTAAAAAGGGCCCCCAAAAAAAAGGGCAAACCCTTAAAAGGGGTTTTAAAAATTTTAAAAACCCCCAAAAATCGGGTTTCCCCCCAAAACCCAAAAGGGGGGGTTTTTAAATTTTAAACCCCTTTTTTTTAAAAATTTTCCCCAAGGCTTTTTAAAAAAAATTTGGGAAAAAAAGGGGGGGTTTTTGGGAAAAAAATTTTAAAAAGTAAAATTTAAAAATTTAAAAAGGGGGAAAAAAAGGAAATTAACCAAATTTAATTAAAAACCCTTTAAAAAACCCCCCCAAAAAAACCCGGGAAAACCCCAAAAAAAAGGGGAACCCTAACCCAATTTTTTTAAAAAAATTTTAAAAAAAAGGGGGCCCCCCTTTAAAAAACCCCAAAAAAAAATTTTTTTTTAAACAAATTTTTTAATAAAAAATTTAAAAGGGTTAAAAATTCCCTTTTTTAAAAAAATAGGGTTTTTTCCCCAATTTTAAAAAAAAGGGGGAAAAAACCCAAAAAAAGGAACCCTTTTCCCAAAAAAAAAAATTTTTTGGGGAAAAAAATTTTTAAAAAAGGGGAGAAATTCCCCCCGGGTAAAAATTTTTAAAAAACCCCACTTTGGGGTTTGGGAAAGGTTCCAAATTTTCCCCTTTTTTTAAATTTTAATTTTAAAAAAAAAAAAATTTTCCAATTGGAATTTTAAAAACCCGGGGGAAAAAGGAAAAAAAGGAATTTAAAAAATTAAACCAAACCTTTAAAAAATTTTTTAAAATTTTTTTTTTTGGAAAATTTTTTTAAAAAGGGTTTTAAAAAAAACCCAAATTTTAAAACCAAAAAACTGCTGGTAGAGGTGACCAACAAATGTCCTATGAAAGCAGGTCTAAAATTAGATTCGAACGTTGTTTGTCCCTTAAAAGTGGAGGGTAATGTGGTAATGATGCTTTGTCAACTTTTACTTCATTAAATATGAATATCCTCACATGTAGTTGCTTGGATCTGGTGGCAAAATTTGAATCTGATTGTGAACGTTTAAGAAACTCAACTATTGAACGTTACAATTTTATAGCAAAGACGCACATATATTTGAATCAATTGAGGAATTTGCAAGAGGGCTAAAAAATCTAAATTTACCTTGAAAATTTGCAAATTTAAGAAACAGGTTATTCTATGCATGTTATTATAGGACGTAGTAAATCGTGTGTCCCCACTATATAAATAGCCCTGGGTGATGAATCGTCATTGGTATGAATCGTCCCGGAAATATTCCTGGATATGAATAGCGCTAGGTATGAAACGTCATTGGTGTGAATTGCCCTTGGTATGAATAGGTCGGAGTATGAATGGTGCAGAGTATAATGTAACAGGCTAAATACTCGCATCCAGCAGCCCGTAAAGGCAACTTGTGCCACGGCAATTATTTAAATTAATGAAATCTGCTGCCATCAACGTATGTACATCCATCTTACTTTAACACTTAATCACGTATATACAGGAGAACGTTATATTTACAAATAACTAATTAAGTACTATATTTACAGGGAGTTCTGTCATTTGTGCAAGCGATAGCTGTGTACGCGCGAATGTCACCCAAACATGAACCTTTTTACTAATTCTCCGCGATAAAAACATCCAACAGAATTAAAGATTGGCACTTCTTTCAACACCTAATCTATCTTCTATGACAAGACATGTTAAACGATAAACGTACCGGGGTGCGTGAAACTTCAAATATCTCCAAATCACATACGGGTTCAGGAAACTTCTTCCCTACGATAGTTCTATCACCCTCGGTAACGCGTAAAAAGTTCAACCTCCACTAGCATATCGTGCATACAGGGCGATGCCGCACAATTCTAGTTACTTCAACTACATCTTAATTCTTAACCATAACTAATTACTAACTTACTTAGACTTCGGCGTATTCCTTAACATCTCCCACTATGGTACTTAAACCTTCATTAGCGAATTGTGAAAAAGGAATTACTTAAATTTTAAATTGTACCAAAAACTACTGAACTCGTGAGCCGAACTGTAGAAAAATTAAGACATGCATCGAAACTGCGTTCCCTAAAGGTACCTCAAGTACTTTGATATACCTATGATAACGAATGCCAAACTCGGTTTAAAACCAAGACTTATCAGTAGTAACGGCGACCGTCAGTCGGCTTACAATTTAACACACAAAAGATGTACTGTGTACCGTACTAAATTTTATACTCTATTTAATTTTGTAAAACGTAATTCTGCGTTATAAGTGTTTTGTAACTGTGGTTTCCTATTAGTGGAGTTGATCGGCCTATTTCCACAGTTTATGCTTTTTGAGCGCGACGTTTCGGAAGCGGACTCTGCTTCTGTCATCAGGCTTAGTCCTGAGAAGGACTGTTTTCGCACTTGAGTCGAATTCATATGTTCATATGTTATAATTTTTTTCCCAAGCACTTGACTACTGTCAGATTCGAACTTGGTACCTTTCACTTACTAGTCTGACACCTCTTTGCCACTGAGCCACTGAGTAATCCAATATATATATATATATATATATATATATATATATATATATTTAGAACAATTCTTGGAATTCTGATCTTCATTGTATGGTTTGGTTTTGGTTAGTATTCCTCTGAGCGTTCTGGTCGATTTGAAGGCAGTGCGTATCTTGTATTTGCTGCCTATCCTTCGTATTTTGTCTGAGGTACCTTGTATATATGGTATTATCGCTGTATATTTAGGTTCTTCTTTTCGGTTACCCTTTCCTGTTTAGGTTAGGTGTTAGATCGGGGTAGTGTTCTAGCGATATTTTCTTTTATTTGTTCAGGTCCTCTTGTTTTGAGCATATCGTTTTGCTTTATCGTACAAGCATTTTGCCACACCTAATTTCACGTTTTGTGGTGATTGGAGTTGTAGTGTAGGTACCTCCCGTGTGGGTAGGTTTCCTGTATACACTTGTCGTGAAAGTGTTGTCATTCCTGTGTACAAGTACATCCAGGAATGGCAGTTTTGTTTCGACTCCAATTCCATTGTGAATTTTATGGAGGTGCGCGGCCATTTAGATGATCTAGAAATTCATCTAGCATATGTTGCCGTGTTGCCAAAATACGAAAGTATCGTCCACGTATCTAAGCCACATCCTTGGTTTCTCTGTGAATTCGTATATCGCTTGGTCTTCAAAGTCTTCCATATATATATATATATATATATATAT
>JARFJB010000838.1:30000-63062 GCA_036346205.1 Vesta saturnalis | reverse complement strand
AATTACATATTTACCTTTGAACTTATTCGTTCATAACAAAAACTTATAATAAATTAATATTAGTCAAGTTGCTTTGGTATGTGTGAATCCTTGCGATATTGCAGGCTTACATTCCATTAATATAAGTAATTTGCAGTTGATTAGCGCGGTACTCTAGCAAAGTACAGGTCGTAGGTTCAAATCCTACTCAAGGTAAACTTTTTATTTATGTATTTTATAAAATTAATAATAATTTTTATTTAACTTTTATTCATAAAGTTTTATAAAGCGAGATAAGTGTAAAAATTAAATAAATATGATTGGAAATTCTTAAAATGTATTATCTATATTTTTATGGAAGCGGACGGCTTTGTAATGTTTAAGTCAGCATTTGGAGGTGTCTCTATTGACCTCTATCCGACATGACGTTTCAAACGTCTATCTGACACAGATTATTGTTTTTGTTTTTACAATGTTGCTGATTTTCGTTATAAACGTATTAAAAAATAGATCGCATAATTACACTAAACAAATTATTATTAAAATTATTTGATTTTTTTTTAATTTCCACTTGTTCGCGTTATCGAACTAAATTAGATGCTTTTCTCAAAAGACGTATTACATTGGGTACCCAAATCTTTATACTACCGTATAACGATTAAAAAGCTGGAGCTGTCATTAAAAAAACCAAGTGTGGTTTTTTCGTACAGAAATACCTATTTTTAAAGAAATGCAAATAAAAAAAAATTTTAAACCTACGATAAACTGTAATGCAATCTATGGTACCTAAAGATGCTTTGAGAGGTTAACTGGGGGCGGCAGACTTAACCGAAGTTACCGTCAATTTTAAATGGGATCAAAGGAGGGGGCACGTTTTAAATGTAAAATACCTTTCGGTCAGAATTTAACCAAATTTTGATATGTTCTGACCAATTGATCAAATGTCTTCATTGCCCGAAAGCTCAAAGCTCAACAGTTTTTGATATACAGGGTCTGCAATATCACTATTTGATACTTTCAATATATCATAAAATGGACATTTTTGCCAATATTAACGCAAAACTTAGTGGAATGTTATTTTTTTGTGCTACTGGTTACAACCTTTTCTTTACTTTCATTATTTTTGTACATACACCTGATATACAGGGTGAGACCAAATATATGTATCTGAAAAGAATTATACGGTGGTATTGTTTTGATATTTTGGTGAATGGAAGTTAACACATTTAAATTATTATTGCAAGTTAAGTCCCCTAGACGTCCGTTATACAGAGTGTTTCATTTATTTAATAGATTTAATTGAGTATTATTATACTTCCTAGTTAATTTTCTGATAACTTAATTGAAATGTCTATATTAAAATAAACTATTTGCTATGAGTTTATACTGATACTGGGTGTCCAAGTACAAAGGACCAAAGCGATATCTTAAACTTCATGTAGGTACGGAAAAAACCGTTAACATAAGAAATCCCTTGCAATTGGATGTCGTTGCGAAATACAAAGCTTTTGGAGATTGACAGATAGAAAGGTTAGATGTGCTTCATTTATTATGCTCACTATTTTCTAATTTTTCAGTAGACTCTTTTGATAAAGAAGGCGCTTGTCGAAGTTCATCTTTATTTTGCAAAACTAAGAAAAGAAAATTCTTTAAGATACTAGTGTCTTCACTGTTCCACCATCGACAGACCGGTTTCGCAGGTCTATCCATCACCTACCGCTTTGTACAGTCATTGGAAATAAGAAATGTTTATGTAGAAACGTTAATGAACGTATTTTAATATATTAAAAATATCTAAGTTTAAGATATCAGTTAACTGAACTGATGAGGCAGAAAACAGTAAATAATTTTGGTCTTGATATAACCATTGTCATAGAAATCAAAAGTTGCATAATCAAATGAAATGTCTATCCCTCCACATTATTTGCATTTAGTATATGATTTAAAACATTTGTAGAAGGATATTTGATTAGCTCTTGATACCTAGCGTATCCTAAAACCATAGTACAGTACGAGAAAAGTACAAAGTTCTGGCACCAGTCTTGCAGGTGCAGGTACCTAATATTTTAGGTTCTTCTTCCTCATTATTCGGCACAAATGCAATCCACAACTGGTAACGAGTAGCATTTCTGAGGCGAGAATATATCCTTACCGTATAAAACCGGGTTCGTAGTTTTCATCAAATTGATATTGAACCTGGCGGTCCTCCATTTCATTGTCCTGTATATAAGAAGGAACAAGCTTTAATTGAAAAATACCTACAGTTAACTCTTTAAGATAGTAATGTGACAAACGTGGAATGAGGAACGATAATTTCAAAATCAACCCATCTGCCCTTTAGCGGTAAGTTTTCCTCCTCAACCCTGCTTGAACAACATTTGGCTCTTGAACTTTTTGAAGAATATTTTCAGCTAGCTCAATAGTAGCATCTTGCATTAAAATGGGTGGAAAATATTTATTTATAATTGCTCCAGCAATTTTAAGAAAATCAAATTTACAAATGTGGGGTGTTTTATCTTAAAGCTAAAAATTTAAAATTGATTTTAATGCCCATTGCGTGCTTCTACGATCCACCTGGTTTTCGTAACGAGACGACTATCATTAGCCCTTTCTGTGGATAACTGTAGCTGACCTCTGGGGTGGCATTTTAAAATTAATACCTAATCTATTTAAAGCTGGAATAGCATCAAGTACCCGCGGTCGAGAATGAAAATATTCCTTCATTAAACCATTCACGCATTCCATTCACATTTTATTAAATTCCATAAGTATGTTAGCATCGTTGTTTTCAGAATTTGAGAAATATGGCCCTTGAATGTCTAGAATTCCGCTTGGGGCAACAAGAGATGGCTTGATAAGATGTTTACCCTTATAAGTACAGAAGGACTGTCGAACACTTTAAAACAAGAATTTTCTATTTCTAGATAAGTACAGATTATACACTATAACTTGAGCCGATCCAGGTTTTGATTATATAGACGATTTGCAAAAGGAGTTACATGATTTTCGATGTAGCTGTCTCTTGTTGTAGCAGTAAATAATATTTTGTGGTACAAATCTTGCAGAAAGAGATTGTCTAACTAGAGATATAGCTAAACTGGCTTGTTGTCTTGTGGAATAATTAAAATACCGCTAAAAACTATCACTAAGACCTTGTCGTAACTTGCACAAGAATGCTAAGAGATCTTTTTACTTACATATCTCAAAGAATTTCCTATTCTAACGGGGTCACAAAAGTTGAAAGATTATTAAATTGATCTTTGGTTATAGGAGAAACTGCTTTAAATTGAGAATCTGTGAAGTTATTTTCGTCTGCCGTGTGGTAGCTTTTTCTTAATTCCTTACGTAATGCTTGTAAAAAAATATAAATCTCATTACCTGCTAATAATGGCCGATTTACATATCGTACCCAGGAGCAGAAACTCAAACAGATTACCATTCTCATCCAAATGAATATTACAGCAGTACGTATTTTCATATATCTCTCAACAAAAATATTAATTCTACCTTTCATGGATATTTTATGTATATCATTCCCATCGTTACAAATGCAGCATAAGTGAGTTGACCTTTGTAGACATTTAATCGCAAACAATTTGTTATTGTTTATTGCTTGAATTTTTACAATAGAAATATTGCAGACATTGCAGATTCGAGTTTCTTCTATTATGACCCGCTCTGGTAGTTTGCTTGGGGACGTGCAATCACAATTTCCTGCTTTCTTGCATTTACCCACCACTTATTTACCATAACCCGAACTAAAGCATTTCCACAAGCAAAACATGGAATTCGATTCATTTTCACATAAACTCTTCAACGATTTTAATTCAAAAGTAGATTTGCAAAAGCATCAACAATATCACTTAATTAGTGGATTAATTTTTGACGTTTCATAGCCACCTACTATATTGTTGTTATTTTATAAGTTTGGGAATAGAAAAACATAATAATTGTAGTATGAAAAACGGAAAGAAAAGTGCAAAATCAGAAAAATCTAGTTGTGAATAAAAGCAGAAGAAAAGCGCAATACCAATTACGGTTTTGGTTTAAACGAATAAGAAATACTAAATATAACTTTATTAGAAAATAGTGAGCATAATAAATGAAGCACAAACCTTTCTATCTGTCAATCTCCAAAAGCTTTGTATTTCGCAACGACATCCAATTGCAAGGAATTTTTATGTTAACGGTTTTTTCCTACCTATAAAGTTTAAGATTCGCTTTGGTCCTTTGTACTTGGACACCCAGTATCAGTATAAACACATCGTGACTATTATGTATATAACAGTTAGCAAATAGTTTATTTTAATAAGACATTTCAATTAAGTTATCAGAAAATTAACTAGGAAGTATAATAATACTCAATTAAATCTATTAAAGAAATGAAACACTCTGTATAACGGACGTCTAGGGACTTAACTTGCAATAATAATTTAAATGGACATATATATGTTTAACTTCCATTCACCAAAATATCAAAACAATACCACCGTATAATTCTTTTCAGATACATATATTTGGTCTCGCCCTGTATATCAGGTTATGTACAAAAATAATGAAAGGAAAGAAAAGGTTGTAACCAGTAGCACCAAAAAATAACATTTCACTAAGTTTTGCGTTAATATTGGCAAAAATGTCCATTTTATGATATATTGAAAGTATCAAATAGTGATATTGCGACCCTGTATATCAAAAACTGTTGAGCTTTGAGCTTTCGGGCAATAAAGACATTTGATCAATTGGTCAAGTTCTAAAACATATCAAAATTTGGTTAAATTCTGACCGAAAGGTATTTTACATTTAAAACGAGCCCCCTTCTTTCGTGGGGAAGCGATATATAAATCAATATTGGCACACACCAGGATTTTTTTTTAAATCTCATCTAATAAAACATTTTTATGCTGAACTGAATCATCTCTGTAATAATTTAACAATTGTATACCAAATAAAATATTTTAATTACTCTCATTCTGTATGTTGCCAAAATAGGAAAAAAAACATAATAGAAAAAGAAAAATACACAAATTCTGTATGCACAAATTAATAGTTCTAATGAGAGAATTGATTACGTTAATTATGTAAAATTCTCCTTCAGTATGTTATTTTTACTTACCAGAAAATAACAGAACATAGCACACACTCATGTCGACTTAATCTGTGACATTATTTCAACGCATTTTATTTTATATAATGGTTTCATTATCAATAAATTTATCCTGCTTGCTAAGCGATTAAGACAGATTGTGCCTTTTTGATATTTTATCAACCCAAATCGTTTAATTAGTTATTTCAAATGAAACAATCTGTTTTTAAATACACCTAATTAAAACGTTATGCGAGAAATAAAAATAATTTAATTGTAATTAATTTCATTACAATGTAGGTACAACTAAAAATTCATAATTCTCCTTTAATGTAGTGTCCATCTGACACAGCTAAGGACAAGTGTTTAGGCAACTTATTAGCAGCTGTATATTAGCAAAGATAGCAAGTTGTACTGAATTAGGATACTTCTAGTTTTGCCAGATGAATTTATCTAATAGCTTATGCCTTATTTAACCTTATAGTAGAACTCCTCTTATTTAAATTATTGTCACACGTACAAGCGAAAGAAGGTTTGATACGAAATATTCGCTGCTGTATGGAACAGAATTTATGCATATAGCTATTGTTATTAACTGTTTATTCAAATTGTACAAAATTAAGCGGATTCTCTGGGATTCGTAAAGGTATTACTGCAGCTGACAGTGCAAAGGCGTCAGATATAGTATCGATGGTTAGTCGGTAAAGTGGATAAGTTCCATATTCAAATTCAAATTCCAACACGTTTATTTTAATTATGGGTACAATTGTTGATAAATGGGAATTTACAATTTCAGTCGGCTGCTCAGGCGAGGTAGCCTCTTCAGCCGGTTGATTACATAGTTTTTTCGATTTAATTGCATTTCATTTGTTTATAAATCTATAACATGTTATCTTATTATCTAGGCAAAAGAAAAGAAAAAAAATATTTTATTCTTAATCTAGTGGATGTTGTGGGCGGGACTCGTGGATGGGTGGGCGGTGTTTCCTTGGAAGCAAGGAGCTGGTCCCTCGGAGCACCCAAATGGTTCGGGATATCGGAGGTCTGTATAGCTTCTTGCGGGTGTTGCCTGTTGGGAATGGAAGAAATTATTAGTATTGCTACTGCGTTGTTAATTGAATTTTAGAGTTATATAATTGATTTTGAAGTGATTTGAGTAGCAAATGATTGTGTTAATATGTAAAGTTAATTATGTTGATACAGTTAGCTATACTTATCCCGGCATCCCTACTCATAGCCGTTCCGGAGATATTTACACAAAAAGTGCAAACACCTGCTGACCATGTGTGAGGATTACTCGCCACAGGTCAGTCGCAGTTTGTGCCGAAACTAAAGCCTCTGCCACCTGTTGGATGACAGGTAGGACCTTCGCCATATAACCTCCGAGGAGGCCAAGAAGCGTCGAGTCCTAAATCTGAAGCTTTTTCACGTCTGCGCTTTCACCGCATCCGCTTTCAGCCATCTCGCTGCCGCTTGCCGTCGCTTTGGTGTAACTAACGCCGGTTAGGACTAGAATGCTGTCGGTGTCCTCTTCTTCTTTTTCAGGTGTTTCTTCGGAATTCTTCCGCTAGACGCGAGTAAATGAAGTTGGCCGGATGATCACCACCAGTTTACGCACCTTTGGTCCGTACGGGGTTTGGTGCACCCGAGTGGTGGTGTCCTGCACTTGACAAGCGCGCCGCCCTTACAGAAACCTTGCGTGACGGAATCGCTCACCGGTGACACCCCGATTCCTGGTCTCCGCCTCAAGGCTTCAGAGGAGACAAGGGAGCCACGTACCCACCAGCCGGATCTTTTAAGGTCCTCTTTGTTGGTACCTGGACCAGAAAGTGGGATCGGTCTGCCTTGTTTCTTCATTCTGAAACAAGCGCTGATGTTAACGTCGTGCATTTTAAGCTCGGTACGTCAGCCTCGGAGATTTCTACGGTATTCCCCGTAGAACCAATTTGAACGAACGTTCCTCTTGCCTGATAGGTTGGTAGGTGTAATAATCCATAAGCATTAGCCTGTCACGGTCCTTGGTAGTGGCAGGCTGGATCCATCCTCGGCGATTGCCTTCACACGTAAGACGATCCCTCATCTAATTTAGAAAGCAACCCGTTCCTTCCGCGAAGGATTACTGGCGGAACCCTCCTGGCAGCGGGAAGCTCTTCTACGTCCGGGCGGTCCATGATGTCAGCTAGGGCCTAGATAACCGTTGTGGGCGTGGTCGGGCGGTCTCCGAAGATTTCTTCGGCTTCCTTCTGGAGCCATCGGACGGTGGCGATTCTTCCCAACAACGGTCATTGTAGCTTAAGCGGTAAAGCAACCATCTCTTCTTCCAATTTCCTTTTTTTTTCTTCTTCTCTTCATATAGGTCTTCTTCGCAGAAGGGCAAGGGCACGAAAAGATCGACCAGCAAGCAGCCATCGGGTAGCAGGACGAACTCGTTCTCAACGTAACGACTTCGAAGAGCGTACGGGTGCCTCTGCCGGAACGGTGACTTATCTGTCATCGGAAAACGACTAGCAGAACGTAAGCAAAAACTTTTAACAAAGTACGTTTACAATGTTAAACGCGATGTTCACTGATCTGCTTGCAGACAGCAAATGATAAGTTCCATAAACAGATTAGCGCTTATATTAATACTGCTCTTCAGGTTATATATCTTTGTTCTAAGATATGGAATTTGCATCAGAAAATAAGTGTGTATTCAGTTTTCAGTCCGTTGGTGGAAAACTAAGAAAGGTGCTCTACGTTATAAGCGTTTTAAATTACCAAAAAAGAGATAACAATAGGGTATACACTTAGATCCTCCATTTGTAGATTGTTTAC
The DNA here is from genome assembly GCA_036346205.1 of Vesta saturnalis. Taxonomy (NCBI): domain Eukaryota; kingdom Metazoa; phylum Arthropoda; class Insecta; order Coleoptera; family Lampyridae; genus Vesta; species Vesta saturnalis. Next base: position 55,186 of record JARFJB010000838.1, on the reverse strand, counting down.
CTGTATATTATCGTAATTATAGGTCTAAACGATCATTCTATCCTTATTTATCACCCTTTTATCGGAGGTGTACTTATCTTAGATATAAATCGCTCTTCTTTGGCTGAGATATAAACCGAAAAAAAACATTTTAGAATAAAATAAATTTTTATAATTAATTATTTGCAGTAATGTTTGTTAAAAAATTGTTAAAGATGTAGTAAACGATCAAATTTGAAAAATTGTTTACTACATCTTTAAAATTTTAACAAACATTACACGAAAGATAACTGTTTATCGAAATTTAGATTTTAATTTAAAGAATTTAAAAAATCCCAAAAAAAAGATTTTATTATGAGTGTTAATTAAATTTAATTTTAATTTTTATCTATTTGTTGCTTGTTTATCTATGATGTCATAACCGTGAATCAATTTTTGTCTAACAGGTTCTAACTTATAAGCTGACTAGACATGAGTCATATAGTTCTTTAGATAATTCTGACTCCAAAATTTGCCAGGTTTAATCCTTTTTGGCGGAATTGCACTTAACCCCAACATATGAACCAATCCTTGGGCGAAGTTGCACTTAGCCAAATGGGAACCACTTTAAATGAGGAGCACCCTTAGCCAAGATATAAACCGGTCGTTTTTAGTGGGGGGGTTTAAGATAAGAACCTCCTCTAGCTCTGAAACATCTCCATAGCCAAGATATAAACCAACCCTTTTTAGTAGATAAGCACCCCCTCTACTTTAACTAAAAAACAAACCCTCATCTTAGACCATGTATGAGCTAACCTTTTTAGTGGAGATTTGAACCTATCCACGCCATTGAGGTAGGAAGGGAGGGGAAACGACATGCGATGTCGAAAGCGTCCAAGGGTCGGCCATATTTTTAACAGATTTACGTCGTTTGTGTTGTGTAAAGTGTATAAGTGACATTATTTGAATTTTATAAATTATAGTGTTGACTTTAGTCTTGAGTGACAACGGCGTTTCTCCTCATTGAGATATTAGATGGCGTTGAGATTCAAAGAAATTAATCGACCCAGGAACCTTTAAAATTGGAAAGGGCACTTAATTCTAAGAATTTTTTATAGTATGAACAATTTTCGAAAAGTCAATAGTTTTCAAGATATTTTAATTTCAATATAATTTTTCCAATAACAACTGTTTTAAATAACCTTAAGACATTTTTTAATAGTAAAATAGCCATTTTGATAAAAAATTTAAAAAAATCATTTTGAGCATCTTTTTAAATGTAACTATACATTACAATTAATAATAATAAAGTTAATAAAAAAATTAGGTAAATAATTAATTTTTAACTAATTTCTTTCAATTAAAACAATGGTGGCTGGAACTGTTGTTTCGAAATGAAAGATTTTGACGTTTATGTTTATTGTAAAAATGTATGTGGTGAGTTTATGTTTCTATATTCGATTAAATCTGATACTTTAAATTCGTTTATTACTTTAATCCATCAAAATGGTAATTCACACTAAGGAAGATAAGTACAACATGATAATAATATACGCTGAATGTCATAAAAATGCAGCAGAGGCCACAGATATTTACGAAACGCGTTTCCCAGGAAGACCCAAGCTAACCCCGCCAAAACTTTTATAACTTTAAGTAAAAACTTGAAAAACTACGGTAGCTTCAAAAAGCCAAAACGTACCCGAAGGAAAAATGTAAGAACTGATGAAAACACAGCTTTGGTACTACAAAGTCCCCGAACTTCCTTACAGCAACTAGAGGCTCAATGCAATATTTCTACACCTTCTTGCCAGAGCATTTTAAAACAAAATAAATATTTCCCTTACAAAGTTCGTCTAGTTCATCAAGTAAAATCAGGTGATCATCAGCGGAGAATAGATTTTTTATCACAATTTACTCTTAAGTTAGCGACGAAAGCAGATTTCACAATAATGGTATAATATCCAAACGTAACTGTAGATACTGATCAGAGGAAAATCCTTGATGGTTGAGACAAACACAAAACCAGATCATCTTTGGAGAAAATACTTGGTGTGAAATCGTCAATGGGTGCATAATAGGACCACACCTTTTTCATGGCACGTTAAACGGACACCGATATTTAGATTTTTTTAGAAAATGTTTAGCCTCAATTTTCTTTGTCATATACGTACGTATAAAGCAAAAGGTGTATAAACGGTTTAAATTTTCAATTTTTTTTGCATTTCTCGACGTTTCATGGCCTGAACAACACGAAAATCACTTTTTTTTTTATTCGTATGTGTGCGTGTGCGTGCGTATGTACGTACGTGCGTCCGTGCGTGCGTGGGTGTGTATGTGTGTCTGCGTGCGTGCGTGTGTGCGTTTTTGAAGCATTAAAGCTATCGATATGAAATTTGGTACAAAAATTCTTTACCATAAAATCTAGGTCAAGTTCGTTAATGACCAAATTTCAACCGGTGGCGGGGCATTTTTAGGGGCTTAGAAGATTAGAAAAATCCATTGCTTCAAATTTTAAAAAGTTACAAAATTAAAAAACAAACATACTTTTTTTGCATAATTTCAAAAAAAAAACATTGGCGCACCGTTTTTAGGGTGCAAAATTGCGCATTTCCTAGTTTATAAACCGATTTTTTTAAAGTCTATTGGGGGTTTTTAACATCGCTAAGTATAGATCATTTGACAAAGTTAAAAAATTAAAAATGTAGGATTATCGTGTTTAAAAACCGATGTGACTCAAATTCAGATATTGTGGACTATTGTTGCTTATTACCAATTTTTGTTCAAAATTTGTTTACATATATGAGAAAACATTATGGCAGATAATTTGGCAGCGGTTTATTAAATAATGTTCCAATTGAGTTACCTATTTGGTTTCAACAAGATGGCGCGCCAACGCATAGAGCTGCAATTATTTATATCGTACATTTCCCGAAAGGTGGATTGATACTGGTGGTGTTGTCAAGTGGCCAGTTCGGTTTATTCGGGTTATTTGAGAAGTACTGTTTACGAAGAACCTATTAAAGATATGGCTAACCTTTATAACAAAATGTACACTTCCGTGGCAGCGATTAACAGAGAAACGTTATTAAAAGTTTGTAGAACTGAACTGTTAAAGAGATATGATATGTATGTTCAGAACGATGGAAACAATTTTGAACATTTAATCTGACTTTTTAGATGAAATCTCCGTTTGTCTTCTGAAATAATTGTTCACTTGTTTCAGTTATGCAAAATAAAAATTAATTATCAACCTAATTGTTTTACTAACTTTATTATTATTAATTGTAGATCAAAATAATTTTCATTTTTTATCAAAATGTAAAAGGTTTGACATTGAAAATAAAACCGAGAGGTTAAATAAATTTGTTACGTTACTATCTAAATTAGACTATTTTACTATGAAAAGTACCTCAAAGGACCTATCGTCTAAGATTTGATTTAAAAAAGTTGTGACAATATTTGTCATTAAAAAAATTATGTTAAAGTTAAAATATCTCGAAAAGTATTAACTTTTCGAAAAATGTTCACGTTATACAACATTCTTAGAAATTAAGTGCCCTTTCATATTCACCTATTTTAAAAGTTCCTGGGATCGATTAATTTCTTTACATCTCAACGCCATCTATATCTCCATGAGAGGAAAGGCCGTTGTCACTCAAAGCTAAAGTGAATTCATTTTACAGAAATCGAATATCGCTTTCAGTCGTCGAGAAAATAGAGCCGGTAGTTTTAAGTTGGGCAATCTATATATATATATATATATATATATATATATATATATATATATATATATATATATATATATATATATATATATAATGAATCACGAAACTGTAATACTTTACCATAAGTAGAGGCATTAGGGGATTATCAAATGACCATTAAAAATGTCTTCTTGTTTTGTTTATTAATATACAGGTGAATTATGGATCTTCAGCAAAACAATTTTCGTCATATCTTTTCAATGATTACGTCGATTTGTCTCATTTTTGTGAAAGTGTGTATTCGTGTCTAGCAACTAACTGACATATTCAGAATAAACATTTCTTGGGCTTGTTCATTTCATTCCGATTAAAATAAACACATGATTTTTCTCAAACAAATAAGAAAACTAGGTTATTACAAACATTTTTATCTGTTTTTTCAACGGGTGGAAAAGTTTTACGGGTGAATTTTGAGATGCCAGATATGCCAGATTTTAAATCCCCTTGTAAAAAATTCAAATTATGGTATTTACCATACTGGAGCATAGTGTGTCGTTACTGTTTATTTTAAAGATTTCTTTTAATAACTAAACATTATTATACAGATATTTATTATTGCCAATTTTCAATTTGACTCTAAAATGAATCTTTAATTGAAAATGTGAGGTGAGGTAAAAAAATTCAAATACCCAGGTTTAACTGTCTATTAATGCGCTCTGAAAAAATTATATCAGATTTTGGAGAAAATATACAGGGTGAAGTATTGGATAAAGCAGTCCCACAAATTTTCACGAAGACGGTCCTTGATTTTTTAATTCTGAATATGTCAGTTAGTTTTTGACACGAATACACACTTTCAAAAATGAGACAAATCGACTTAATCATTGAAAAGATATGACGAAACATTGTTTTGGAAAGTTCCATAATTCCCCAATTATAAACAAAACAAGAAGACATTTTTAATGGTCAGTAATTAATTCTATATGGTAGAAGTATTAATTTTATAATATATATATATATATATATATATATATATATATATATTCTGTTTTTAATAATGTGTTGGACCATATTAGTTTCACACTCCCGCGCCCTTCTTGGCATGGAAACAAGTTTTAGATTTCTTTTTGATTTATTGCACCCAGACAATCTGTAATTCATACCGGAGACCTTCTAGTGTCTATGTAGGATTGGCTAATTGCTTGTCTTCTACCGATCATGTCTCACACATGTTCGATTGGCGAAAGATCGGGAGATCTAGGTGGCCACGGCAAGATATTGACGTTAGCCTCTTCGACGCGCTCCATAGAATGCCTTCCAATGTGGGGACGGGCATTATTTTACTGGAAAATCGGGTCCTCCAGCTCCTGGAGGAATACAATGGTATGGGGTTCTACCACTTCATCAACATATCGCATTCATATTGCCTCGGATGAATATCAACTGAGACCTGCTTCCATAAACAATAGCACCCCATACCATAACCCCCACAGTGTGGTCACATGCCGCTCAACAGAAAACCGCACATTGCGACGTTCTCCACGTCTACGTCTGACCCTCATGCGACCATCGTGGATACCCAAGCAGAATTGGGATTCGTCGCTGAAGACCACCCTACGCCATTCCACGTCCTAATGCAGTCGCAAGGTACACCACTCCAAACGTTGCTGTCGATGACGAGCCGTCAGAAGAAGCACAATATGCGGTCGATAGGACTGCAAGCCAAAAGCTCTAATTTGACGATAAACTGTACGAAGGGTTACAGGACGTCCTTTGTTTCCAAACCATTAATCGGTTATTGATCTTGTACTCGAGAATCGGTCTCTTGATATTAATCGGAAATTGCGATCCTGGGCCACATTTCTCTGTCTTGGCCGTCCACTCCCTCGTGTACGACGTCCTTAACCTTCTCTAGACCATGCTTGATAACACCGCACTACAGAAAATTGATTACGGTTAAGACGATTAGCAATTTTACTGAATGAAAAACCACGACCTCTGTCGAATTCACTCAGTTGTCGATAATTTTCACGTTGCTGCACTGTAGGCATAATCGCAGCTTCAAAATACAAAGAACACAAAAGCAAAGAATTGCAACCAAAAACAATACCGAAATCGACTTAATCTCGCAAGAAATACACCCGATAATTTCGATTGTACAACAAAGTAAAATGTCATATTTTTCATGGCTACTGGATTATTTTGAATGAAATTTTAATCAATTACTACATTTGGCTAGTTAAACATTTCTGCCAAGTTTGGTCCGAAAATTCCAACGCCATCTTGGTGAAGCATTTTGATGTCCAGAGTTTTATATATATATATATATATATATATATATTGGGCCACCTGTAACGCCTCGGTCGTTTTGGGAAAAAATTTTTTAAAAACTTTCTCCAAGTATGTAGCGGGTCTATGTAAGCATGTTTTAAAAATATTTTGAAATATACAGGGTGATCCAAAAGATTTTTATTTCACAAACCTTATTTTTTAAGCAAAAATAAAACTAATGCATTAGATCAATTAAAGCACTTAGGTAAAGTAAGAAAATTTGATGTAAAAGTATGTGTCATAAGTCATAAGTAACGAATAAACTGCAAAAAAATGAGACAATTAAATATTATTATTGGGATAATTTAAAAAATTTATTAGCGATTGTCAAAGGTACAAACACTCTAAACAAGCAAAGAACCATTAATGGTAGCAACAGCATCGCGCGTGTTTAAAACAATTTATTTAGATTTAGTAGATCGTTTAAACCAAGATAAGAAATACCATAAATGTATCTTAACAGTCCAATGTGAACTAACAAAATTTGCAGCGCATCAAATAGAAAATAAAGAAGCGAAAGTAGTAGCAGGTACGTTTGTAACTAACTTCAAGTACGGTATTCAAAAAAAATACGAGACACAAACCAAATTAATTCACCATGAAACTTTAGCCTCATCTAAGGCGCACATAAACATTTAAATGCATATTTAAAAATCCAATCATCGAAATTTAATGAAACGTGGAGTACGTTGGTACCATTTTGGTTCTTTTGATTTAATAATACCATTAATAGTGGAACAAAATACACTCCACATGAATTAGTTTTCGGTAAGGCGTGCCATTTACCACGCAATATATTTAGAGATGTAGATCTAATATACAATTTTAACAAGTATTAAAAGAACTAAAGTTCAAATTGCAATCAGATTGGAATGATGCAAAAATTAATTTAACGAAAGTTAATAAGAAATATAGGTCAGTTGTCACGTGTGGTTAAAATTTACCGTAGATTTTTTTTCTGGATCTTTAATGTTATATGTAGGAATTGCAAGAGAAAATTTTGTGCTTTATCGTTTCAGATTATTGAAAATTTGGATATATTCAAGTATAAATTTTGGAAGCACTACCAAATTTTGTGAATGGTGTATAGAACTTTCGGTTTGTTTGTTTGTAAATAGATTGAAGTTTTTAAATTACGATTAAGTGCTACGCGTTGGCGACTGTAAAATAGCAAAAGGAATTTTATATTAGAGTTCAATATTTTCTAGTAAATAACGGATAACCTAATTTTTAGGTCATCGTTAATTTTAGTTTAGTTTGAGCTGAAATTACGTCATTGAAAATTGTTCCTTTGTAATTAAAGTTACTATATGAAAACATAGCTAGCAGATTTAAAATATTGGCGACGGTATGATCAGAAATCAGCCTGATAAATTATTTTAAGAAGACATAGAGTGTGGTTTGTATAATACGCTGGTTTAGGGTTCATTTTCCAAAGTTTAGAGGCGACGAAAACAGATCTTATTACATTTTTTTCGAAGTACCTTTAATGTTAGTGACGTAATTTTTTCAACTCAGTTCCCGAAATTCATCTCGTTTTTAGCGCGCTTACAATTTGAAGTAATGGTCTTTTATGATTGGTGATTTGACGTGAAAATCATTATGGCGAAATCTGTTAAATTCGTAAGGTCTTAGTCAAGATGTAGAGGAAACAGGTTGGGGCGCTTAGCGCGCGATGTAACTTGAGTACGAATTGAACTTACTACTACTACTACTACCAGGGTTAATTGAAGTTACCGTAGGGACATGTTTGTAGTTCATTCTTTCTGGGGATTTTTAAGAGTATTCGGCCACTCCGGAGACATTATTGTGTTGTGTATCTATAGTCAGAAGTAACGTTTATACGGGTCCGTTGAAAAGGAATTAGTGTTTAAAGTTAGTGCTATCTCCTTATTGTTAGGACAAAATCGCTTCAGTTCAGTTTAGTAAAACCACTAGATATTAATTAATATACAGAGTTCTCTTTGTGTAATCTAAATTTCATTATCGCTTACTATAAAATATTTTATTTCAGTGTAATATAAATTTTGTATAATTTAAACATTGAATTCTATCCATTAATTAGTATAATCTTTTTTTTTTAGTGTTAACTTACTGTTATCCTCAGGTAGGAAGTCGCACCACTACTTTTCTTTATTACTATTTAAATTTAAAAAATTATATACTGGAAGTGATAAAATAATTTTTTAACTTAAAGGTTTAAAAGTTTTTTTTGTTTTTTTTTTAAGCCGGTACATCATTTGGGCACTGTAAAGCAAATTTGCTGTCCAAACATTTGAGCTTTACTGTTCATGATAATTAATCTAGACGCTGACGACAAACAGAAGGTGGCCCAATTAATTGAATGAAACCGCGATACGCACTTATAGAAGCGAAACTTGTTTTAGGTAATTTGCGACCTTAGTTCACGAGCACCGGTAATAAGGACACTTCTATACAAGATAAAACACCGAATTAATGCGTTATGTATAGTGTAATTACCTATCGTAGTGTTTCTCCGCCATCGAACAGTAGGGAAAAATATATATATATATATATATATATATATATATATATATATATATATATATAATCCCTAATTATTGTACGTTGGAAATTTATGATTGTGGTTGAAGCAGCTTGGAAAGTTCAAGCCCTTGGGGAAGGAATGAAACACGTCACCTTTTCCTTTTGTATGAATAATTACCATAGTCATTCTGCTCGTAGTATTACAGATGATGAAGGCAAGTATAGTAACTCCGGGGATACGTGTCTTATGGCGGACTCGAGAATGGGGATATAATTATTACTGTGAAATGCATCTGTTTCCCTTTATCATAGTTCCCATCTAAAGAAAGACGGGTTATATATGTCTGCTTTATATTTTAAATGTCGATTCCAAATTCAACGCGCATGACGCTATCCCATGTCTTCTTGGCTATTTAACGTCAAATTATTCTTCCTGTTTCGTTTCGTATAATCGCATCGTGTTTTTTAGTTGTAATAATTCATCTTTCGCTTCATAATTTATTAGTTTCCATTGCATTGGTAAACAACAATTTTTTTCAAAACTATTATTATTAATATTCACTATTACGAGGTAAGTTTATAATGCAAAATGTATTTCCAATTGATTGAATGCATTTATTTATTTTGCAGCAAATCATGATCTCATTAAAAGGTAAATCTCAAGTAATGTTAATGAATATACTGCATTATTTCAAGATGGAACGCGATAACGGGGGCAAGTTTACCTTTAACTTCCATTATCCAATTACGCTAATAATTTTCACTATTTAAATTTATATTTATGTATTATTATGTTGCAGCGAACTGATCTCGCAAGTGGCATTTCCGAGAAATCCGTAACTCGGACAAAGGCAAGAATGAATCTCGCTTTACAATCTGGGAAATTGGCGCCGGATTCACCGCAAAAACATAGGCTGCGTTTGAAGTCAACGTCAGAGGATGTCGACGAAGACGTGAAAGACGTTTTGAAACGAAAAATTTACACCATACATGCAACTGGTAAATAATTCAGAAATTATTGTTGAAATGGAGTTAATCACTGTTTAATTTTAGGGTAACATATTACTATCGAAAAACCCCAAACTAAACTTAAAGAACATAAAATACTTACCTTCAGTAAACCGAGTTTGAAACAATTGTTACACAAAATTGGTTTTGAATTCAAAGTTGACGATGGAAGAAGGCGTTTAATGGAGCAAGTTCATATTGCTGGTGCTTGAGTAACATTTTTTCGAAAATATTTTGCTAATAAAAGTTGTGAAATTAGTTACGATCCTGTCTTTTGGATGAGACGTGGATTTTAGTCGAGGAAGCGTTCGAAAATCATGGCATAAATGATTTGAAAAGCACAAAAACAAACCGCTAGGAGAAGGAAACGGTAATTAAAATAGTCCGATTTGTTAAAAAATATTTTTAACCGAATAAATTTTAGTTTTATCGTACTGAGGTGGCAACAAGGGTGGTTTTGTACCTAATTCATCATTGGTATTTTCCAGTAAAAGTAAGACAGCAGACACCAAAAATATAAACGCTGATTTATTTCAAAATGGTTTCAAGAACAGCTTTTACCAAATTTAGAAAACCAAGGTTTTTGAAATAATTTATTTACAAAAAAACCTTCAAGTAGTTGGAAGAAAGATCTTCTTCAATTTCTAAGAAAACACAACATTCTCATTCGAATGATATGCTGAAAGTGGAAATTACAAATTGCCAAGGATTTACAAGTTCCAAAAATATGCAATTGATGAAATCGCTCATCAATGGGGACATCAAATTTTACGTTTAATCCGTTAAAGACCCTATCGAGTTAATATGGGCAAATTGTAAACAATATTAAACAAAAACGTTGGAAGACAGGGTTTCAGGGACGAGAATGTTTTATCGCTATGGAAGGATTCGTTAAACCAAGTAACGAACTGTGGCAAAAGTGAATTTTACATGCTGAAAAGGAAATGGAGTGGTAACATTCAAAAAGAGCTCAGGAAATGGTAAAACCTCTAGTTATCAATGTTGGAGAGTCAGTGAAAGATAGTGAAAGTGAAGGTGATGACTTTTAATTATAAGATGTCCAATATTTGAATTTAAGGCAAAATTAGAATCTTAGTTACTTTATAACATTGTAAAGTATTATTATATTTAAATATACCCTGTAGCTATATTTAGGTTTACATTCGTTTTTTTATATATATATATATATATATATATATATATATATATATATATATATACAAGTATGTCCCGGATCGACTTTAAAAGGGAAAATTTTATTTTTGATTTCTCAGACAATTTCATTCTTGATGATTTGCCCTTTGTTTTCAAACCCCAAACACAAATTACTTTTTATTTTACTCACGGTTCTCGAGATAATATCATTTTTTTTTTTAAATTGGACTTGGAATGTTTTTCCTAATTTTTAGAAGTAACTTTAGTAGGCGGATTTAATTGAAAAACACCACTGACAGAAATTGTTAAATGTGATAATTCTGTTGAACTACAAATTAATTCATGCTAATTTGAATTGTATGCTATAATGTTGACTTTACAACAAAGAATTTATCTAATTCAATGTTACGGAACTGGGGAAGAGTGCTACCGAGTTGTTATCAGAAAATTCAACCAAAAATACCTGGAGGTTGCCATTTCGAATGCTGGAGCAAATAACTTGGTAACTAAATTCCTTCAAACAGGCTCGGTTTTAAACCTAAAGAAGCCAAAGAAGTTGTTCGATGAAGAAGATGCTGCTACTGTTCTCGCCGTTCATTCCGCAACAGAAGTTCCAAGGTTGTCTTTAAGAAGGAGGGCACTACGAATTGGGATAGGTAAATCTCATTTACAAAGAATGTTCAAGGAGAACAAAATTTTACCATTTAAGCCGCAGTTTAGGCAAACTTTAGAGAACGGTGATGAAGCCAAACGTCTGGATTTTTGTTTGGAAATGGGCAATAAAGTTTTGGAAGATTCAAATTTTCATAAACGAATAATGTTCTCCGATGAATCGACCTTTTCAACTAACGGAATCGTTTCCTACCAACATTGCCGTTACTGGAGTAGGACGAATCCAAACTTCCGAATTGCTAGTCGCAGACAATGTTTGAAAAAAGTTAATGTGTGGTGTGCGGTTTCGTACCATGGAATTATTGGCCCATATTTTTTTGATCAAAATTTGAACCGTTATTCATATTTGGAAATGTTGCAAAATTTTTTAACTGATAAACTGGATGAATTGCCATTGAACTACCAAATTGAAATGTTCTTCCAGCACGATGGGTGCCCTGCTCATTATACAGGTACTGTTCGCCAGTGGCTCAATACAGAGTTTTATGGTAACTGGATAGGAAGAGATGGTCCCATTTTATGACCGCCGAGAAGTCCTAATCTCACAATAATGAACTTTTATCTGTGGAGTCGTTTAACACAAATTGTGTACAGTGAGCCATTAGACAATGACATTGAAATCTGTGCGGAAAAAGGAGGAGCATTATTCGAATAGAAAATTTATAGTTCAGTTTTTTGAGAATTTCATTTCATTTTACCATCAATTGTTAAATTTATTAATTAAAACTTGTGAGACCAATTTGATTTTTCCTTTGAAACAAATCAATTTTACTTCAAAAAATTACGAAAAGCTCGAATTTTTCAAGAAAAATGATATTATCTCGAGAACCGTTTGAGTTAAATAGCAACTAATTTGTGTTTCGTGGGTTTGAAAGCAAGCAGGGCAAATCAGCAAGAATGAAATTTTCTGAGAAATCAAAAATAAGAGAATGTTCCCTCTTTTAAAGTCGATCCGGGGAATATTGTAATATATATATATATATATATATATATATATATATATATATATATATATATATATATATATATATATATATATATATATATGTCAAACGTTACTTGACGAATGGGCACTTTGAGGAAAGTCCTCAATGATCCCGTCCTCAAAGTGACCGATCGATGACAATACTTTTTTCATTTTTGTCATTGTAGCATACAGTGGTGACGTTTATATGACTAATTTATTTTGACCAATAAATGATTTATTTAGTTTGTAATAAATTTCTTTATATTTTACATATTTCATTGTTTTTGTGTGTGGCGAGTGCTACACAATACTACTATTGCTTCGTAAGTATAATTTAAGTAACATTCCATATACTTGAGTAACTTACTAGATCATACATACATACATAACCCTTACGCCACTCTCTAACCGGGTAGGAAGTACCGTTCTTACCTCTTATTTATTTTTCGTTTACAACCTGTTTCGATGTTTTACTATCCTTACATACCTTCTTCTCTATCGCAAGATGCTAAAACCTCGTATCTTTCTTTCTATTTTCATGCATTCTGCTGCATGTAACCAGATGTTTCGAGAGATCTGCCACGCCCAATCTTACACCCGATATCACCTTCATGTATTTGCTTTGTCAACCTTTCGTCGTTCATTCCTTCAATGTGGTTAAACTCACAAAGTGTATTCATTACATAAAATCATTTTCTTGGTCATCCCACACTCCGTTATTATCTACTCATTTTTCATTCTATCTCTTCTTGTCTTACCACATACGCTCTCCAGAAATATGAGTCCATAATGGGTATCTTGCTCTTGTGCTTTTTTACCTTCCAACTGCATGTGTTTGGTTGTGCAATCGATATTTTTTTCACTATAAAAATCAGTGGCAGAGGGGGGGGGGTTATTAGCTGCAGTTTTTTTTTGTTTTTGTAATATATTTCTGAAACGACTGTATATTTTAAAGGTACAAATATAACAACATACAGATATTAAACATAACGATTAGTTATGCGCTATTCAATTTTTTCAATATCTATTTTTTTTCAAGTTAACATCGCGATATCTATTATCCTCTATCTAAACATGCAGGTTTAGACGTCCATCTGACATAGATTGTCGTTGTTTTTACAATGCAGCCTATTTTCGTTAGGAACATTACAAAAAAGATTTCATAATTATCCCAAAGAATTATTGTTACAATTTTTATTCCATTTTAGTATTTTTCCACACCAGATATTTTTGACATACCCAGGTGTCACTTCCAGTAGGTTCATTATTTCACAGACTTCCTCAAATTTCCCCAGCGCGGTTTGAAATTCAGACTGCATTCTCACTTAATAAGACTATACAGTACATTCACGTTGCTAACCATTATACCATTTGCATCAGTACATGCTTGCCTAACAAATTTATCCTTGAACACCTTGAACAACCATAGTGACATCAGGCAGCTTTGTCGGACTCCTTGCTCTATTCTAAAGTAATACTCACACTTACCCTTACCCTGACATATGCCCTGCTACGGTCACGTACTTCCCGTATCCGTTTACTAAACATTTACTCACTTCATATTCATTTAATGTGTTCCATGGTTTATGTATATTTACTCATTCATACGCTTTTTCCAAATCTACAAACGCACAGTACAGCTTTTACAAAAAAACTTTTGTCACCTGCTCTAATCAACGCATCCTCTCCCAAAAAGTAGGCCCCCTTGCACATACCTAATCTTACTCTGGAGAATTGGACATACTCTATCAATTAAAACTTCTAAATTCTTCAACAGGTACTCTCAGCAAACTGAGTTTTTGCAGTCACTCTTATTCATTGGCACATTGATTTCACTCTTCTAACCACTCGGTACTTTTCCACACTTAAGGTATGCATTAAATAATTGCTCAAGCTTTGTGCCTCCAGATTTTAGCATTTTACTAGTAATTTGATCCCGCCTGCAGCTTTATCATCATTCAACACTCGCACAGATTTCTCTGCCACATAGTTAACTCAGTATCATCCCCAGTTTCATTCCTTATTCCTTCCACATTCCCTGTAATTAACTCTTCACTCGACTTATTCTCACTGCTGTAGAGCTTTTCAAAATATTCCCGTAGTATTTTGTTCCTACTATTCAGCACCACTACTGCGGCATGATTTGGGAAACGCTTTCTATTTCTAATTTACAAGTTTCTTATTTCTTTCAAAACCGTTCAGCATTTTCTCACCTTCTGCTCTCTTTAATTCCTTCTTACTCATCATTAGAATGCCCTTCGCTTCCTTATTTCTTAGTCTGTACACTTTATATAACCGTTTTCCGTCAGTCTCATTTTTGCAGCAATCATTGTCATGTACGCGTTTTCTTTCTTACATACTGCTTTTTTACAGAGTACCTAGTCCCACAAACCCATTCCCGTATTTTTAAGGTCGTCGCCTTTCATTTGCTCGTTCCGCACCGTTTAATTAATTTTCAACTAGTTATGTGATTCTCGCATCGACATCTAGGTTTTCTACTTTAGTTCCGGACGTTCACACTACATTTGACTTTTTTGAGAGGTATACAGACGTAGAATCTAAACCATGAGCTAGTTAATTAATTTTTTTAATATATTAATTTCTTCACAATTTTTGTTTCTTTGGATAAAAATAAGGTAACGAGAGTAGTAAACAATATCAAAGTTTAGGGATTTCAAAAAGGACAGATTGCAATAACATTAATTTAGCTCGTGACCAGGGTGGGAAAATTTTGATACTGCCAACTTTGTTACATTGTATAACCGATGTAAGCTGATTCCTTAACAAATTTAATCTTTTATCTTTTGCTCAGTAATATTAAAATTTTTACAGCAGTTTGTTATTTATTAAAGTGTGTCCCAGAAAATCAGAGAGTAACAAATCTAGTTATTACTGAAATAGTGTCGTTTTTTGTATGGAACCGGCAAGCAAAAATCAGTAGCAAATCGGGCTAGTTTAAACGAAGATGTTATAAATATGCCGCCTGCCAAATATTGTGTTAAATAAATACGATACAGGTAAACGGCAAACAAAAGACTACCCTTTAAAATTCGACTTAAGCTTGAAGATCAGACAACTGATAGACGTTCGGTTGGGATTTCAGTGTACTAAAAATTGTAGATTTCACCGACCTTATAGAATATGTCCTTTTTCACCATTTTACATGTTTCTTTGGGAAAAATGGTGTGAAATTATTTAATTATTTATTTGCAATGTAAAAAACATTTTTATTAATATTCCGATACAATTACAACTTATCGTTGTTTAACACCTCGAGTCTTGACTCGAGGTGACGCATGACATGACGAGTAGATATGTTCCGATTGCTCCTATACTAAACTGCAAACCACCGGCACATAACGCTTGTGAACTACCAATTAATATTTCTACTTCTGTAATTTTATTTGCTAAAAAATATTTTGGTAAGCACTGGGATTGCGACTTCGAATCGTAAGCAAATGATGTTCACAATTAAGAAGCATTCGGGTTTAATCCTAATTTTCAAAGATCTACTTCTACCAAAGAAAAGGTGTACTGCTTAAAGTCAAATGGTTTTGCCACGTTTTTAAAGTAACACTTGTTTATCTAAAAAATATGTGTTAGCTAATTAAATTTTTTTAACCAGTAAAATGGATTTTAAAAAAGCATCACTTTTTTTTTAATTTTGTTTAATTTTTTGGCAAATAAAAACTTTTTGTTAAATTTCTATGAACTCTAAACAAACGATCTTGACGAATTATTGATTTTAATCTTTACTTGTGCGGAATTTATACCTTCTATGAGTGGGATTAGTAAATAATCATTTAAAATAAAAAAAAGCATTGCGGTTAGTTTTAAATATGAACTAACAGTTTTATTTTTTATTACAGTAAATAACGTTTAGAAGTAATTTCTAAATAAAACTTGTTTTCTAAAATCCTTTGTGTAAAGTAAATAGATGCAAATGTTGCTCAGTAAATGGCTTTTAACAGAGAGTGATGGTTTTAACAATCTTCATTTATAAAAGTATAAATATAAACTTAATCCGCTTAAAAGGATGACTAACAACAAAAGAATTCATAACCGTTGCATATATTTTAATTAGAATTGATACTTTAAATTGAATTAGGATGGCTATCGATAAGAAATCTATAATACCATATTAAATTCGTATATAAAACAATTTACTGACTATTCACGACATAAAAAGTGTCTTTAATTTGCAAATATTGTAAAATGACACCAAAATATCTTAAGCAGCGAAATATCTCCGTACTACAGAAAATATTAAAAATAAAAAAAAAGAAAATTAAAAAAAAAGATAACCAACAATGTGCTAAAATAAAAGCATTCTTAAAAATTGAAATTGAGATTGTATTCTTTTCGGTATAATCGATCCCATCCGTCATAAATGTTATTGTGCAGTAATTCAGTATTTGGAATTTTACTGGATAATTATATTTATATTGTAGAAAAAGTTATTTAATAGTAAAATACGTATTATTGCAAACTTAATAATTAATTAATCGATGTGATCAATCTTCATTCGTTTTGTCCCTTTTGTAAAATGTAGTTTTAGTAAATATCCTTAATTTGTTAAGCAACAATGGTATGCAATTTCAATGATATGCAATTGACCTGATCCCGTAATTTATGACTACTTAGGTACTGGACACGTAAACTCAATCCTATTCATATCAAGACAACTAGTTTGGCGAAACTTATTTAAACAATATATGTTTATAACTTTTAAATATTAATACCAACAATCAAATGAAAAAAAATATATTAATTACTTTTATGAAAGGACAGGAAATGATGGTTTAAGTAAGTTATATAATTAAAGACGATTCCTTTTGTGCTGCGGTTGCATACTGAACGAGAGTAGAAAATGGTATTTAGGATTCTAAATCCAATACAATGTTTGAACATTTATTATTAAAATTAGGAGAGGAGTGGGAATATAATGCAAATCTATATAATAGATGAATGTTTTAGAACGGAACATAGGACTTTAAAATGGTAAATCACATTTTTTAGAATTTCTGCCCCCTCCCCCTTTGCACCCACATCAACGAAAACAATACCAATCGACAAAGGTAAATTTATAGAATTAGACTACATCAAAATTAATTCTAAATACATCGAATTAGATGCTGAAGTAATTTTTGAAGAACCCCACCTTTTAAAATATTGATATTAAACGTACATTACTTTATTTATTTATGACGTTTGTCTAGAAACAATAATTACAAAAATACCTACCCATCTTACTTTATTATTATTAAGCTTAAAGGTTCAGTACGAAATGAATGATTGTTCGAACATTTACTCTAAATTCATTTTTCAATTTTAATGTAAATAACGATAACAAGAATTATGCATTTATTATGTTAATTTAAATAAAATATTCGTTAATATCACTGTTTCATTGAACTTAATAAAATTAATAAAATACTTAGCTTTTTTGGGATTTTTTAATGGTGTACTTTAAATTATACAATCTAAACGTTTCGATAACACTTACAGTTATCTTCGTCAGTAGTAATGTTTGTTAAAAATTGTTAAAGATGTAGTAAACAATTTTGTCAAATTTGAAAAATTCAAACATGAATTTTTCTGTACGGTATAGAATCATAAGCAATTAGGAGTCTGATCAACAAAAAATGCATAATTACCTGTTTATTACCTTAGGTTGATAATTAATAATTTAATAATTAATCATTTTATAGAAAAAACTAAACAAAATATATAATATTGAACTATGGCAGTACCTTCTAACTGTAAGTCCCTGAAGTGCCGTGTATATGAAAAAGTGTTCCTGAAGTGCAGTGTATATGAAAAAGTGGATATGATATACAAATGTCCTCAAAGTACTATTGACATATATATATATATATATATATATATATATATATATATATATATATATTAATAAACTGTAAACTGAGATTTTTAAAATCGGTTATATTATTAACTAATAATGAATCTTATTTTTAACATCCAATACGGTGTATTCATTTATGACAAAATCAGTTATTTATAAGTGGCTTCGATAACCAAATTACAGTCTTGACTCTTCTGACGCAGTGAGATCTGTCGGTTAAAAACGATCCTCCGCAATTAACCAAACTTTTCGCACTTCATTCGGGCACTGCCTACTGCTAGCTAATTCGTTTCTTATTGAAAATTATTGATATAATTAATTTGTAAAACAGACCAAAACGAAATTTGTTTGACCCGGTCTCGGTTCTGATAATTGTTTACAGTTGTACAATATATTTTTATCATATGACTACCCACAATCGGTGGACTGTACATGCCAGAATAAGTGCGAACAGACCTTAAACGAAATTCGACTTTATTTATACGAGTGGATGGGGATGCTAAATCCCGAGATATTCGAACAATAATTTTGTTAAAATTTGACAACGCGGCTTAAATTTGAAAATAACCTACAAACATTGACGATGTTTTGTTGGTATTCAAAATTACTAACTATATGAACCAATAACGACATACGGTTTTAAAATCTTAAACCATGCTTTACTAAAAGATGAGTCATAAGACACTTCTCGCCGGCCCGACTTTATGCCCTGATTAATGTACTGTAGCGTTTTTACTGGAAGGTATGCAACTTTAGTTACACTATTGCGATGCTATTCGATGTGTGGTCTATATAAACGACTTATTTGTGAACATTATTATTATTATTAGAAAACTACTTACATTTTGTTTTACGTAATATGTATAATGATCGTTTTATCTCAATAACAACAAATCAAATAAACAAAATTTTATGCTACACGTGATTAATTTACAATTCATCCTTCACAACTTGAATTAACTCTTCACCTTCTTTGAACGGAATAGTCTTCCAAAACTCATTATGACCTAAATCCTTGGTACTTTTCATATTGATACTTTCTGGTGATTCGATGTGAAGATAATCTAAATCATCGTCCTCTTCTGTTACCTCTTTCCAATCAACATCATCTACTTCAGGAACACTAAACACAAATTGTAATGTTTGCTTCAATCGCACGATGACCTTACCCTGTCTGAGCAAAAGACTCCCACATATCTAAAAGGATATCTTTCATGTCTTCATCACGTGTTGTCATTTTCTTAATTGGATGTGTAAAAGACGACAATATGAAAATTATATCATCACCGTGAGCAACACCTACATTTACACAACATTTAAGTTGTTATAATTTTAATAAATATTTACCATATCTGTCTTCAGAGTGACTCCACAAATCAGCTAACGATACAAGATTCTCGCTCATATACGAAAAGTAGTAAAAGAAAACCGGCGATTTGTTTATTTTCGCTTGCATTCTTGCTGCTTTTTCTGCAGGAACAACAAAATGTCTGTCGCCTATCATCTGGAAGTAAAATTATTGAACTGTGTTTGACTAAACGTTTTCACCTACCTGCACTAATTCATCAAAAGTGCCAGGTGAAATGCTATTGCCTTTAAGGTAATACCCTTTTATTTGTTTTGCAATACTTGAATGCAATTCAACTGGAAGACTAAAATTGTAATCTAATACAGCTGAAGCTAATTCTTCCCATCTTCTATCTAAATCAGATAAATAATGTTGTTGCACAACGTAGTCTGAAAATCATTGTTTTGAAATGGTTAAAGGATTAAAACACTTATACCTGCCGCTGGATAAAGACCTTCTTCGGAAGTGACTGAGTTAATCCATGGTAAATCCTGCACTTTACCTTCTGATAGTAATACGTAAGGATGTTCATACAAAAATGGATTTTCAGCATCTTTTTCAACAACAATTCCAAAACTGTAAACGGATTGAAGAGCCATGGCCTAAACATCCGTACGTTCTCAACAATTTGCTCAGCAGGCCTTTCTTTTAAGCAGTTTATTAAATCTTCAGTTGAAGTTTGCGTGCAACCTACAGCAGCGCTGAGCATACGAGTTTTTTCTAGAGCATTTTTTTGCATCGTCCAGGGGCAAAGGGCAGTACCACTTACAGAAATTCCTTTGTGAAATAAACCTGCAACTCCCATTGTGAAATGATACATGAAGAGCGTATGTATTAAAACCTTTAGAAAGAGGAGATAAGTAATGGAAGTGGACACTAGCGCCACCAGCTGATAATCCTGTGATAGTAACGGAATGTCGATTTCCTCCAAAATATTTAATATTCTCCTGTATCCATTTTAGCGAAGCAGACTGGTCTTTCATTCCATTGTTACCTGGTACCACTTCATCTTCAGTACTTAAGAAACCTGTAACAATCAGAGTTTAAACTTTATTTCGTATAGTTTACGTTTCACCTAATGGCCCAAGGCGATAATTAATCGTGACTAATACAACATTAGCATCCATTAAATACTTAGCTCCGGCATAACATCTTGCATTCCCAAAATTAAGTGCGCCACCATGAATATGGACAATTACATCTAATTTTTCGGTTAACGAATTTTCACTTGGTACGTAAATGTTGAGATATAAACAATCTTCTTGACCTAGATTTTATACGTTAGTAATAGCAGTTTAATATTTGTGTAACTTACCAATTAGAGTCCCACCTTCTGGTTCTGGTGCGTGATTTATTTGTAAGCAATGGATTGTAAAATTCGCGTTCCATATACCAGACCATTTTTCTAATGGTTGTGGTTCCTTGAAAGATCGTTAATTTGTTTTTGTGGTGTTTTATTTAACTTACTTTAAAACGAAGATCACCAATTGGTGGTTTAGCGTACGGTACTCCTAAAAATTGGGAAAATTTTAATCCCTCGTACGATACATCGTACGTTCCTTGTATTACACCGTTTGGAGTTGTTACTTTTGGTAAATCTTCTGCTGTCGCACAGTAAATTACTAAAAAGATATTCGATCAATATAACAAAATGCAAAGTATAATAACCAACAAATTAAGGCAATCATCAGCATTAAAAATTTACTGAATCGATAACGTAGATAAGACCACTGGCCTTTAAAAATTATTGAAATATCCTTTCCTGACCTGTTAAATTGTTGAAGCAATGCACTTCAAATAATAATGGTATTAGCAAAATAATTGAGTCAATAAATCGTTAAAACGCAAAGATTATATGTAATAGATTTCATAAATGTTATTTAAAAAGTGTCCCCGGATTGACTTCACTATAGGTGCAATTGATCAAAAATCTTTGAGTCTTGTTTTGATGTTTCTAGGCGGCTATGATGACTGAGAAACATTTTTGTGCCTTCGTTCTGTAATAGGGCATACGCCGACCGCAAATGCGTCCGGAAACTATGCGTTTTCCGGCTTAGACCGCCAAAAATAATACTAAATTACAGGTGTTCGTTGTAGTGACAGAACATAATCGACATTTGACATAACACAAAGCCTAAACGCGTTACCTGTACGTGTATGCATCCGTTATTATGTCCGTATTAGTTCCTTATAAACTACAAATTACATCAATAAATTATCATAAAGTCGAACAAATCGGTAAGGTACCTACAAAATTCGAGTAATGAATAATTTCGCAATTGTATTTTTTAGGTTATATCGGTTACTGTCAGTCGTCAGTATTGCCAACTTAATTTCAACAGGTATGAAGTTTTAAAAGTTGCAACAATTTTGTTAATTGATTTGAATAACAACTAAACCCTCAGGCGGCAACGGGCTAAGTCCTGAAGCAGTCGGGTGACACACACACACACACACACACACACACACACACACACACACACACACACACTAAACCCTCAGGCGGCGACGGGATAAGTCCCGGAGCAGTCGGGTGTACATACAAAAATTACACACAAAACCCTCAGAGAGCGACGGGCCAAGTCCCGAAGCGATCGGGTGTGTATACACCACCTACCCATACCACAGGTGTTTCGACGGGTCAACCCGAAGTCACCTAGATCACTACACGCTACCATACACCTGACGACGGGAGCTAGATAGGACTGTATAGCCCTGCAGCTCTCATCATTTACTCTCACTTACATTCTAAACACCTGCAATCACCAGCTCGCTGGCGAAGACCGAAGTGCCTGTAATCACAAACGAATTAAACGTAGAGTATCCGTCAAAGACCTGTAGAGAAGAAAAACCGTACATCGATAACCACGCGCTTAGTAATTGGATTTCAAGAAAACAATCAATTAAGTGTTTTCCACTAGCTTATTCCGCAAGTATAAGAACCGCCTTTAATAAATACGCGTGTTGTGCGTATACACTTAGGTAACGTTCGCTTGCATCTACGTGAGATTTCGATCATTTACATAAAAGAAATCACCACCATAAAGTTACATCCCAGAAGCTAACGCGGCAAATATAAAAATTGTGAGAAAGGACCTTACACTGTTGACAGAAGTCTTGTATATCACCGTGCCTTGAAATGGTTTGCGAGTACTTATAAAGTCGCAGGCCTCGACTTAAACACCATTTTCTGACCTTGTAATACCGATAACTATTTATTTGCCATTTCGGTTATTAATACGGCAAAATATTATTAAGTAAAGGTATGGGGAAATGAAATTATGAATCGGTTTTAATAGTAATTGTATATGAGGACAAATTTAATTGTATTGTTATACAAAATAGGGTGCAAAAGTAAGATAAGTTCAGATAAGCGTTAATTGTAAAATTACTATCTCTGTCATCAACTTCAAAAATTTTTGTATAAAATTAACCGTATAAATGACATTTATTTATCAAAAAATGACTTTTTTGATTAACACCAATAAAACTTGATTTTAGGAAATGTTATAATTAATTCGTATCACCATTCTAACATAAGTTTGTACAGTAGACTATAGAAATCTTTATCTGCTTAGACCATAAGGAATTGTATTTAAAATGCATTCAAGACTTCCATCAAATAGTTACGTCACAAAGAGTGGCACTCGCCTCCATAATTTAAACAAATCTGAATCGATAACTTTGTATAACGTAACTAACCAGGTATCTAGAAAGTAGTTAAATTTTAAGTATACAAAGTAGTAGTTGTTTTGTATTAAATGATTCATTGTCATGGGTCCATGATTTTATCAAAGATTTGCCGATAATTTTTAAAATTATAAATTATTTGTTAGTCCCGTACATCTCAAATGTAGTATAAACTCTCGTAATTGGATCTAATAACGCATCAATGTTTGGAGAAGTTTTTTTATTTTTTTGTCTGTTACGTATTTGAAAGGTTTAGGAATTTTCTTAGTATTTTCTAAAACAGAAAAATTAAGCTTTTGTTGTCGATCAAAGTAAAATCCGTGTTTAAAGGTTTAAAAGGTTTAGTGAAACCCTTTTACTAAGTTGAGAGGAAACATGCGTTAGTGTCTTTGTAAATAAGGATAGTTTTGTATAAATAAATGTTTTCGTTATTTTAAATTGGCTGAATTTCGTTAAATCAAGTTGAGATTGCATCACATAAAATTAAATTAAAGAACGCATGCAAATTATTACATTATATGGTACAACTTTTGCAAAGATTAAAGTTAGCCGTCACTGCGGCGCCGTTTCTATTGATAAGAATTTGGATTCTAAGCATGTTAAATTTACGGTTGATTTTTGTCGAGATTGCCTTTGATGCGTGTATAGGGTTACTTAGATAAGGTGTCGAGAAGATGTAGGTGTTGTCGGCGAAGCAACTTCTCCCGCGATTTTCGAGTTTGAATTCGTGGATTCGCGTACTTGGGAAAAATTGAGTACCTTTTCTTTAATTTAATAGAAGGGGTTTAAAAAACTAATGTGGCGACAAGTAAAATTATGCACGAAGGCAGTAATAATTAGGTGTAGAAGCATCCAGTTTTTTTGTGTTACGGTGACGTAAAGAATACCGCGTAACAACGCTGACCAAGATCCGTGTCGAAGGAACTATCGTTGCAAGGTTCTCATTCCCTCACAGCCCAAATAATGGATCATGTGATTGTTTATCCTTCACGAGACTAGTTTATCGTTGCGCGCAGTTGGTCCATAGGTACTTATCGAGATCCAGAAAGGTGCTTAGTTTTTAAAGTTACCAACTGCTTTTGTCGTTCTCTGGAGAAGTCTTCGCTTTTTTTGTGAAAAAATTCAATGTTCGTTCCAAAGTTTCAAACGTAAAGTTCACAGTTTCGCCGTTAATTAAATAACCTGCTATAAATAAACCAGTTTTGCCGTTAAGTTACAAATAATAAGTGTTAATCAGGACTTGTCTATAATTAGCTAAAAGTAATAAGTGTCAAGCAGAACTAGCTCCCATCGAAGTAAAGCTAATTATTAGCGTGTTCATATAATATACATAAATAGAACAAATTGAAATTTAATCATAGTCGAAAGAGAGTCCGTCATTAACTGAATTGTATGGGGAGCTGCTATCGTCGTGTTAATATCAACCATGGAGCCGAGGTCCTCCTGTAGGTCCGTTCCAGATGACTGTGTAACAAAGGGTCATCCTCTACCTAAGGTAGCATTTCTGTGTTTTTATTATTGTGGTGGGCAACGAAAGCTAATAAATTTATGGTGTGTAATTTGTATTATGTTGTTATGTGTTTGTATAAACGATTGAATGCGCCTTTTCCTTAAAGATTAATTTTTTTGTTGGTTTATCGCCTAAACTGTAATACAGACGTATCCATCCGCATTATTCAAATTGATTTGAAGGTTTTTCTTTAATTTTGTTTAAACTGACGAATTTACATCGATAATTACGCAACAAGTGCGTTTTAAGCACGCCATTTATTTGTAAAAGGGAAAGTGAGGTAGCTAGTTTCACCGTTAATAGATAACCTAGGTGAAAAGATTGAAAAATTTGTGTTGACAATTCGATGGTTCCGTTTTTATTTATTTATTCACATTACAAATGTTTTGGTTATTGGACTTGTTTCCTTTTAATTTGAACCAATTACTACATAGTATCTGACGATACGCACGTTTATCGTTTTTTTTTT
>JARFJB010000838.1:0-22500 GCA_036346205.1 Vesta saturnalis | reverse complement strand
GGTCAATTGTACACGAAAATCATTTTCATTTCAACGTCCTGTATACCCTAGACAGAACAACCTAGCAATAATTTTTCCAGGCATAACTTTTTGACATTGGTACAGTGTTACGAGAAAGTGCTATTTCATTCTTATTGCGTCAATTAAATATAGAGCGAGCCAAAACTCGAACACATGATTTTGTTAATTTTTTCAAATGAATCACACTGTATTTTATTTTAAAAAATGAAAATATACTTTCTGTTCTTTCATTTTTATTAAGCACTCCCTATAGCTAAAATCGTTAATTTCTAAGATATTTTCGGGGATAATAAAACTAGTGTTATGATTATCACCGGTGGTAGCTCGAATTAAAACGGTTGAAAATTGAACGAAGCACTCGTCCAATTTTCTGAAGGTTTTGACGAGTGATATCATCGATTATTAATCATAACACGCGTTATATTTGGTAAGAAAATACAGTGAATGTTAATAGAAAATATATTTTTTAAAGTTTACAATTTTAAACGATCTGTCACTTTGATAGTAAATATTACAGTTGCAAGATAATCAACAGAATTATCTATTTCTTTGAAACTTTTTGTCACTTTGACTGTAAACTATTTTATTCAAATCAAAGAAATCCACCGGATTGTGGATTTGTTGTTGAGCCCATTCACAAAAAGCAACCCCTCTTAGATAGTCATCTTCGAGTAACTCTTGATGCAACTGGATATGGTATGGATGCATTTTATTTTTACGCAGTATTCTTCGGGCGGACCTGTCACTAATATCATGCTGACGCGTAACTTCAAGCATCACGTTAAATTCATTTTCCTCGATTAAGTACAGGTTTTGTCCTTTTCTTTTCATAAACCACTGAACCCGTACGATTAAAACGATCTACTAACCTTTCCAACGTTATTTTCTCGGGTTCTTTTCGTAGGAGATATCTCTCTTTGTAAATTCGTTGTGCTAATAAACATTTTTTCATACATTCTCCCAGTATCAGGAAAGTTAATTTCAAACAGTATTTAAGTGTTTACAAATTAATAAACACTACACAATCTCAAAGAAGTTTGTTAAATGACAAGCTACCAATTATTACTGAATAATATCTATCTGTCATTTGTCCACGGCTAACTTGTTATAATAGAAATTGTTAAAAAAATCTCTTTCTGTTGTTAAACTGAGAATATAATTCACATGACACATGGTACATTTTTGATTACTTTCATTGGTTAAAATACAAAAACAAAATCGCAGACTATTCTATCAAATCGGTGATAATTTTGTCACCGCATGTAGACTGTCACATGATTTTAATGAATAAAATAGTTTATCCGCAAACGTCACAAAAGTGACACTTTTATGACTCATGTCAAAGGTAAAAGTTTTACTTTTCAGACATGGAGTAAAAGTTGTACTTTTGTGCCTAGGCATTTTTATTTTCACCAAATGTGCTTATTAAATGTGCGTTGTTATGGTTTCATTACTTGCAAAGCGTTTACTTGCAAAGCTTATCTTATTCTTTTACCTGCTAATTATGTTTGATCTTTCCTTTCGATCTTTACCAATTGTTTTTACGTTTGCGGATAAAAAAGTATATGTTATTCGGAGTAAAAGTGACTTTATGTAGCTCAGCTGAATTATTTGAACATTCAGCTTCACCACATCAAGTATCACTTTTACTCCTAATAACATAATAGGTATACTATTATAGTCACAGAGACAAAAAGTTTCAAAGAAATAAATAATTCTATTGATTATCTTGCAGCTGTAATATTTATTATCAAAGTGACATTCCATTGAAAATTGTAAACTTTAATAGTATATTAAAAAACAAGTTCCATAAGAGATGGTTTTATCGCACGAGTCTTAAGTTCAAAAAACGAGCCGCGTAGCGGCGAGTTTTTTAATAGACGAGTGCGATAAAACCTCTTATGAAACGTGTATTTTATACTATTTTTTTCTATTTTGGTTTTTATATAGTAAACACAGAAGTACAACGTGCTCAATCTCAAGTGTACTGTAGCTGTATGACAAAAATCCCTAGTTGTTAATATTGTTGTGTTTTGCAGTTGGCTGCTTTGGATTTTTAGTGTGGTTTTAGTCGTTTTAGTTTATGTCAGTTTATGTCATATTATACCTGCGTTTTTCACTTTGTATTTTCTTGAGTTATTTACAAACTGTCTATATCAAGACAAATTGATATATTCTGAATTTCAAATTGTGATATGGAATTTAATCGTCATGCCGTTTTCAATCGAACACGACACATCCATTGTTGTGGCTCATTTTCGTAGCGGCTTCCAAGGTGGTAATGGGCAATGGTATTATTCATTGCAATCATGCATCGATCAATTTACTGTTAAGTGCCCAAATGAAAATATTAGTTACGAAACATTTAGTCAACATCGTAATCGATTGATAGCTCGATTCATGGAAACTGGTAGCGTTTTAAAACGCAAACGTGAAGCTTCGGCTACTGTCTTAACAGAGGACACCTTAGCAGATATCCAAGCAAGGATGAATGCAAGCCCCAATAAATCTTTGCGAAAACTATCTGCACAAACACGTATGAAAAATTTTACCACACAAACATAATTTTACATAAATAATTTTTAGATGTATCCTATGGAAGTGTCCACACTGCAGTAAAGAAGAATTTACATTTGTACCCGTACAAGGTGTCGGTATTACAACAGTTGAGAGATAGAGATTTTCAGCTTAGAGTCAACTACTGTCAATGGTTCAACAATACGATGAACAATGATTCACTGGATGTATCTTTTTTTCTGAGGAAGCTTGGTTTCATCTGTCCGGTTACATAAATAGCCAAAATTATCGTACGTGGTCTGCAGAAAATCCACATGTATTTGAGAAACTACCTTACACCCTAACAAGGTCGGTGTCTGGATAGCAATGTCAGACAACGAAATTTGGATCAGTATTTTCGATGGCACAATTACTGCGGCAAGATACAGGAAATATTTTTAGAACCATTTATTAATAATTTGATGATCGTGAATTACAAACGGGTATTTCCAGCATGACTCCCCACATACTGCACAGGCTACAATTAATTATTTACGAGACTTCTTTGAAGATAGAATCATTAGTGTAAATCGTTGACCACCGAATTCACCAGACTTGAAACCGTTAGACTTTTTTGTTTTTGGTTATTTAAAAAAAAAAGTGTTCAGCAGAAGATTGCATACTCTTCAAGAATTGCGAGATGCTATAACTCATGAAGTTCATAATATTGGTGCCGAAATGTATTTGCGAATATACAACGTAGGGTGAACTTATGTTTACAATTTAATGGCGGACATTTTGAACATATACTGTAAAGCAAAGTGTGATAACTAATATGTACCTAAGGAGTTAAAAAAAATTTGTAAAAGACATTGTTATTCCATAAACATGTACTGTAAATTTTATTTAATTATAATGAAATTATAACATTTAAATACTTAAGATTCATTATTTTGTAATGATTTAATCCAATCATTAAATATTTTATTTATTTTGTTGTATTTTATAGGGATGCAGTCTAATCAAATACAAAATAGTCATTATTTAAATTAAGATAATATTTTTAATATATATAAGTTAATGACCTTCATACAGATTTGGAACTGATCGTAGTTTTTACTCGAACCAAGCTCTAGAGTAGCTAGAGCAATAGCAATACAGCTTCTTACCAACCTATTAGTGGTACCAAGTTAAATATTTTGATCATGTGGTATACACTTGAGATTGATCACTCTGTATAATGATTACACTTTCATAGTACAGATGAACACAAGTTGATTTTTGGTGGGTGTCGGTTGGTAAGTATGACGTTCAAATTTTTGCAACGCGCGCACTAATTGAATTGAATTTTCCACGGTTATATAAATTGATTTGACTGTTTTAACTTTTAAGTAAAATTATAGAAGTGAAAAAAATTATGGAGGAAGAATTAAGTTCCACACCACCTGAGTTCAGTCAAATCTGAAAATACACTGAATAATCTGCTTCGAAGTCAAAAAGCGTATGAAAAGAATACTAAATTTGATTTGTGCAATGAAACGGTCAGTTACTCAGAAAATGCTGTGATAGCATATTTTGAGAGAAATAAACATGTGAAACCGTTCCTTATATAAATATTCCATGTTAAAAGCTTATACCTTCATAAAAATATTGATATTTCAAAATTTTTAAATTATTCGCATTTTGAAAAGATTTTCCGAAGGCCATGAACCCAAAAAATCAAAAATATTAGAAATAAATGACATTCATCGATTTATAAGTGAAGCTGCTGATAAATTGTACCTGGCTTATAAAGTAATAATTTATCTAATGCGAGTAGTACACACTATTTTCTTAATACGTTTTTATTATTAACTCAATACTATATACTTCTTATATAAATTAAACGATGAAATTTTCATTAATTCACCTAACACTAACACACATTTATACAATTGCTACAGACACTGTAAGCTCGGCAATACTTAGTATCGACAGTTATTATTGCTACAGAAACCTCCTGTACAGCTACATCCACACCAAAACATGAGCGTAGCCAGCGAAGGCAGGACATGCCCCCTGGAAGAGTAAAAATAAATTAAATAATTTTTAAATTTTAATAAACAAAAAATTAAATCTAAATATACATATTTTTCTGTTCTGCATATTTTTTTTGTTATCTGTTTTATATATTTTGTTTGTTGTTGTGGTGGTTTGGTTGCTTTTATGAACCTTTTAAAATTAATTAATAAGTTCTAATAAATAAAATTATTCGCGTGTCCTTTGTCACTAAAATATATTTCATCAGCAAAAAACAAAGCTGTTTGAAAAACTGACGTAGTGCTAAATATGTATTAATAGTGTTTTCGATCTATGCATTTAATGCATTGGTGCACACCAGAATTGTCCCACACCAGAATTGGATAAAAACGAGTGTTCGATTTACTCTAAGGATACGTCAATTTTTAGTGTTCGATTCAACCACTTAACAGTCGGACATTTTTGAGAAAAATGGTAAAAAAATTATCACTTTTTTTTTTGTTTTCATTTAACTACATTTTTTAATCCTATTAATTAATTAAAATAAATTTACTCAATAAGTAGTTTTAGTGTGAAATATTTTGAAACATTCAATAGACAATCCTACATCAGAATCCGAAATAAATACTCTTATAACGTACGTATGACCTGCATCAACAAGTTAAAACAAAAGTTGCCTGAACGAGACTCGAGATCGTCAGTGTACGGAAAAATGTCACGCCCGAGTCCAGTTCGTGCAAAACTATCAAGTGGTTGAAATACAACTTGCTCCAAATCCTAACATAGGACAATATTTTTTTCAACAACTATTGAGTTGGTGTGTAAGTGCTCTTGTCTAGCGGCAGTGTCCTATTTAGTAGTGTAACGAAACGCCACTGGTTTTCTTCGAGAAAAATCGAGATACAAGTGAGAAATATACGGGAACCGGCGATGCGAATGTTCTGGCAATTTCTAGGCTCAAAAAGGGTATATAAAATTGCCTATCCGGCGCGAAGACAGACATTACGGTACAGTACATAGTGCAGGATACGAAGTTGCATACGGCGAATAGAAAGCGAGGCACGAGATTTAAAAGCGGAATAGTTAAAAAGTGTTGAGAAAGTGAATATTTGTGTTGTTTTGTTAACTTTATTGGTTTTAAATAAAGTTGGTGTGAATAGTTGTCAGTGTTAAATTATTGCCTGAGAAACAAGAGGGAAAATCCGTAACAATAGTTTTACCACAGAATAAAGAGACAGAAATCACAGAAAAGACAATATGGATATAAGAAATTGGTTACAAAAAGTAAGTTAAATAATTTCAGTAGAAAATTAAATTTTTAATTAAAACTTTAGAGTCATTCCATTAGAAATAGTCCAAAAATTTGAAAATTGGTTGCTCGACCAGCACCAAATAAAACAAAACTACCATGTAATGATAGCTTATAATGTAGATATGTTATATCCGATGTTAATTTTTGTTCAAAATTATTTGTATCGCAACGTTTGGAAAAAAATTCAATTGCAGCCCTTTACAAAATTGCCAATTGCTCTTTACTCTTTGCTTGTATCTTTGTGAAACAATTTTTATTAGCTTTGGCAAAAGATTCTGTGCATTACAATAATGCACCGATTTTGACAGCTGATATCTCAAATGGGACTAAATATAAAAACTTGAAATTTTTACATATTAAAGATCAAACAGCACTTTATACGTGCTATTAATTTCATTTTGTGTTTTTAATCTGGAGAAAAAATATTAACATCGGATATAATATATCCACATTATAAGCTATCATTACATTGTAGTTTTGTTTTATACTAATTTTTATACTAGGGACTAAGAACAAGAATGATATTAGGTTATTATTTTTAGGTCAAAAATCTCTAAAACGGAAAAAAGTTCATGATGACAGTAGGGAAGTGGAAGCAATGATTGTGATAAAGATGAAAATAAAATGGTCGGAACATCAAAATTGGAATCTATTTTTGAAGGAGGCTCAAGTAGTTCTTCAAATCTACATGAAGCTGTCTCTGGAACTGGGACCTCTAAACAAACTGAAGAACGCGATGGCTACCATGAAAATGACATTGGTCGTTATGTTAGTTGTGCCAATAACTTGCCTTCTGAATAAAAGAAGGAATTGCTGGAAAACCCTTGGGTTCCATCACCCAATTACGATTTTGCTTCTGATGCCATTCACTTGAAAAGAAAATTTAACCATCGCTGGTTAGATCAATATACTCCATGGCTGGTGTACTCAAGTCGTTTGAAAGGTGCTCTATGTTTGTATTGTGTTTTATTTCCGCCAAGAATTGCTACAGTTAAAGGAGTTTTGGAGTCATTTATGGTAAGGCCTTACATGAAGATTGTAGAAAGCACGTTGGCAGTCATTACCACAAATCTTCAACAGCTGCTGCAAAGGCATTTCTTGAAAATGCTCCTGTTGATGTCCAGTTGCAAATAGGGCACCATAAGACGATTGAAGAAAATAAACAAATATTGTCAGCAATTATTTCATGCATAATATTTTGTGGAATTCATGATTTGCCGCTTAGAGGAAAACAAGGAAATGAGGGAGTTTTCTTTGACATCTTAAATTTGAGGATTGACTCTGGTGATGAGAAGCTAAAGATCCACTTGGATAAATGTCAAAAAAACGCAGTCTATACCTCACCAACAATTCAAAATGAGATCATACAATTATGCGGTGAAGTTATCAAAGAAAAAATAATCGAAGACTATAAACGGGCAAAAGCTTATGCTGTAATGGCTGATGAAACAGCAGATATCGCTGGAAAAGAGCAGCTTTCTATTGGATTAAGGTTCTATGATGAAAGCCAAAAATAATCAGGAGGAATTTGTAGGCTACATTGAGTTAAAATGTCAAGATGCTTCTACAATCGCTAGCGCAATTCAAAGTTTTTAGAAGATAATAATTTTTCCGCCGATAATTGTGTGGGATTCGGATTTGACGGTGTTCCACGATGGCCGGCAAAGAAGGTGGTGTACAGGCCATTCTTAAAAAAAGTACGCTAAATCTTTATTTTCCATTGCTCCAGCCACAGACTAAATCTTGTGGTCAATATACTAGCAAGCTACCAGAAATAAGAAACACAATTGCAACGGTTAAAGACACAATAACCTTCATTCGTGAATCGCCAGCCCGTAGGAAATCGGTTCCAAATCTTTCAAGGCTCTGTGAGACCAGATGGTCGGAAAAATATGAGCATAAAAAAATTTTCAGAAAGCTTCACTGACGTTGTTAAAGCACTAGAACATCTATCTGTCGAAGGAAACTATGCAATAAAAAATGCCTACCAATTGCACTGTCAGTTACTAAACCAATATTCATCTTATTAAACATAATTGCAAGATACTCTGCAATTTTGGAACCCGTTGTAAACGTTTTACAAGGTAAAAGTATGGATTTGGTTATGGTGAAGAAACATATTGATGATATTCTAGATGTAATCAAAAAGATCGACAAGATGTCGAAAATGTTTCTTATGAATTATTTAAAAATCACTTGATATCGGAGAGAAAGTAGGGGTTGAGTTGTCAGTACCACGAGTCACTCAAAAGCAAGTACACAGAAGTAATCCATCATCTGAGTCTGCAGTTGAATACTGGAAGCGGTCAATAATCATCCCTATCTTGATTCTTTAACTTCGTCTTTGGATGCTAGATTCTCCATACACCTGCTTTTGCTTTAACTTATCTTCATTCTTCAAGCATGCTCAAAATGGCTTCAAAAGATTTCAAAAATAATGCAGAATCTTTCATGGAATTTTATAAGTTGGGTGATGTCTCTGCAGAATTAGATTTGTGGTATAATATGTGGAAGAAAAGAATTTAGCAGAAGACAAATTAAAGGACATTGAAGTGGCTGCACTTTTGGAGGAAGTAATGTTTTTTCCCTGCAACAAGCACGCACTAATATTAAGTGCTTTCCCATCCACTACTGCTACTGGAAAGATCGTTCAGTACCTGCAAGGGTAAAAACCTGGCTCAGGAGTACAATGGGTGATGACAGACTCACTGGGTTGTGTTTGATGAGTGTGCATCGAAAATTTTTGAAGGAAAATCAGGACTGCATAGTGAAGAAAGTTTTGGATAAATTTAGTTTAAACCAAGAAAAATGTTATTAGTTTAATTTAAGTATAATTAAAATCTCAAAGTTCTGTTTCATTTGCTTTTCTTTTATCCTAAAATTTTACATTTTGAACGACCATGGACCATGGTTTGCCCCTTATAAATCCTGGTACGCCTTAAAACTTATTGTACTGAAATTAAATGAATTATTATCTAATAATTTATTTCTTTCCCAATATGTTGAACTGTAATTACATCCCTTATACATTTTATATCAAAAAGCTATAAAATCATTACAACTCATTTAGTATTCATTAGTAACTAATTACTACATAAATTCAAGAAAAGTCTGTTAATCATGTTTTAATTCAAGTAATTATAGTTATTCTTATAATGTTACATCCTGAGTAGAAGAAATAATGAATATCACTGTATGATTTGAGATTAAAACATGATATTGTGGTTACAATACCTAAACAAAATATATTCAAAAACAATTTAACTGAGAAGTTATGGATTGACTCATAAATAAATATCAAAGTTTAGCTGTGTAACACACAAATGTTCTTTTAATACAGAAACTGTTACTGATAAACATCATGGAATTAACAATATGAAAGTTATTCAATTTCTAAGTTAAAATCATCTTGGACATTGCTTAATTCATCATAAGAACATAACATGAAATTAAGAGACATGTAATCATAACTTAACTACATATGCTATAAAAAAATAGATGCTAATATACTGTCAGGTGCATCTACCTTAGCATTTAATGCCCACTATTTCAACCACTGTAAATAGAAAATATAGAGCAACACTTGTATCAACACTAAACTTACAATTTCAATTAATGCTCAGAATCTACTGTAACGTAATTTATAAATTGCGTTTGATACAAAAACTTAAAAGTAAATTAACTTTTGTTGTTTAATTAGGTTTTTTCATTATCAATAAATTAATTTGTTTAACTTGTTTAAAGTATTCAACTTATAATTTAAGTTATTTATTAATAATGTAGATATAAAATTGAAAATAATTAAAGTTTTAACTGTAGAGAGAAACAAATGTTACATAGTTATATTTTTACATTTTACGAATATTGCGATTGAATAATAAAAACAGTTTGAAGCCTTTAAAGTTAAGTTTGAAGCCTTTAAAGTTTAACTTTATGCCACTCAAATGAGTGAAAAAGTAATCATTAAAAAACCAAAATAGCAAAAAATATATGTTCCATTAACGTTTATTATATTCTCTTACAAAATATAACACGTATTATGATTAATAATCGATGATACCACTTATAAAACCTGCAGAAAATTAAACGGTTCAATTTTCAACCGTTTTAACTCGAGCTAACACCGATGATAATCATAACATTAGTTGTATTATCCCCGAAAATATCTCAGAAATGAACGATTTTAGCTATAGGGAGTGATTAATAAAAATGAAAGGACATAAAGTGTATTTTCACTTTTTAAAATAAAATACAGGGTGATTTATTTGAAAAAATTGACAAAATCATGTGTTCGAGTTTTGGCTCGCTCTATATTTAATTGATGCAATAAGAAAGAAATAACACTTTCTCGTAACACTGTACCAATGTCAAAAAGTTATGCCTAGAAAAAATTATTGTTAGGTTGTTCTGTATAGGGTATACAGGACGTTGAAATGAAAATGATTTTCGTGTACAACTGACCATAACTCTTGAAATACCCTGTATAACGTAAAACCTATATTTGAAGTATGGGGGAGATGAGCTTAATCTAAATTTGAAACGATATATAGAGTGTGCCATTTAAAAAAAGTTTGTTTGGTTCACCCTGGTAATATGTAACACCCTGTAAATACGAAAATAATTTTATAATGTGGAGTTTGAAGTTGACTATAAGTTTTGTAAATAACATTTTTTGATATCTCCTTTAATAACGGATATATCGTACTTGACGCACTAATGCCGCACGCTGTTGTATGTTGTTTCGCACCAGATATTTTTCTTTTTTTTTGCACATACTACAAATCACACATTGTAAACTCTATAATTAAAATTGTATGATTCAACAAACATTGTAATCTAGTGACTGGAGAGGCTTGCTTACCTGAGCAGTCACCTAAAAAATGATGCCACATACTGTATGATGGAATTGTAAATAATGGATAAATATATTGTTATTGATTGATTGATTCAATTATGTTCATTTGATTAATTAATTACACAGCAACTTGTAATCAAAGTTTAATAATTACAATATTTTTTTAGAAATAATAAACTTTTTGTCTTACCACATAACGTTAATAAACAGCACAAGTTCATCGTCAAGCTACTCCGAAAAATGGTCTGCCGTATTTTATTTAATACACCTAATTGTCTACATATTTTATCATATTTCCTGTTATTTCTAAAACCATTCAATGCTGATAAAGGCAGATTGCAGTCCAATTTCCGTCCAATTTGTGTTAGGCGTTTAATACTAAACTAATTATTGGCCCAATTAACATAATCTATAACTGAAACATTAAACAGCTACTTTGAAATCAATCAACCTACCTAAAAGAAAATTTGAACCATCAGCTCGTAACATCAAAATCTCGTAGTTTAACGGTTTTTAATTTTCGAAACAAAGGTTTGTTCCACGGATATGCTCCTGCACTATTTACTGTCGATTTACCACTCCATGGCTCTATATTATCTTTTTAAATCTTACCATAATTGTTAAATTGAATGTACACCTAAAACCAACACAATTTGTTTTTCAGGAGCGAATCTTGTAATATAGAGTCATTCCAATGATCTATTTGTTTTGTGGTATTGCTATTAGGTAAAACAGAATAGTGAATTTAATCTAATGATCGGCACATGAACCCGCTTGCTTTACGAATTTTTGTTCTAGCTGACTTGTCATTAGTGACAGTTTTTGAAATACCAGTAATCGATCAGTCTAAATCGACTAATCTAGTCGATCCGATGAAACACACATAAAAAATTTGGTATTCGTTTTCTTGGTGTTACCAGTTCTCTTCTAATAACAGTCATTACTTTCTAAAAATAATGTTTCATGCAAACCAGATCCTGTCATAGCAATGTTCTAAGTCATAGAACTTTCAAAGAAAGTACAATAACAGTTGTATTGTAATGCCGGATAAACAAGTAGTCATAGTAACTAAGCGATATATGCAATGGATTATGTCAAAAAATGTACACTCTGTGACCTAAAAAACGCAACACCAAGATGGCGTTGGAATTGTTGGACTAAACTAGTCAAATTTAGTAATTGATTAAAATGTCAAAAAAATTAAACAAAAGATAAAGGCATTTTTTATAATAATGTGTTGGACCACCCCTATTGGTTTCACACTTCCGCACCCTTCTTGGCAATGGATTCTAACAGGTGGTCGATTTCTTCCTGAGCTATTGCATTCCAAACAATCTGTAATTCATGCCGGAGAGTTCCTAGTGTCTGTGGAGGATTGTCTTCTACCTATTATGTGCCACACACGTTCAATAGGCGAAAGGTCGAGAGATCTGGATGGCCACGGCAAGATATTGACATTAGACCCTTCGAAGCGCTCTATAGAATGCACCCAATGCGGGGAGAGGCATTATCCTGTTGGAAAATCAGGTCCTCCAGCTCCTGGAGGAATGGAAGGATATGGGGTGCTACCACTTCATCAACATATCGGTGGTAATTGATATTGCCTCGGATGAATACCAACAGAGACCTACTTCCATAAACAATATCACCCCACACCACAACCCCCACAGTGTGGCGTACATGTAGCTAGCTCGACAGAAAACTGCACATTGCGTCGTTCACGTCTACGTCTGACCTTCATGCAACCATCGAGCATTCCCAAGCAGAATCGCGATTCTTCACTGAATACCACCATATGCCGTTCCACGTCGCAGTCCAGTCGCAAGGTACACCACTCTAAACGTTGCTGTCGGTGACGAGCCGTCAGCGGAAACAACAAGATGTGGTCGATAGGACTACTAGCCGAAAGCTCTAATTCGACAGTAAACTGTACGAAGGGCTACAGTTTCCAAACCATCGATCGGCTATGGATCTTATACTCGAGAATCGGTCTCTTAATGCCATTAATCGGAGACGGCGGTCCTGAACCACAATTGTTTGCCTTGGCCGTCCACTTCCCCTTCTACGACGTTCTTGACCTTCTCTAGACCGTACTACAGAGGATTGATTACGGTTAAGACCATTAGCAATTTGTCTGTATGAAAAACCACCTTCACGTAAGCCAATAATACAAGCTCTGTCGAATTCACTCAGTTGTCGATAATTTTCACGTTGCCGCATTCTAAGCACTCACAGCCTCCACTTACAGAGAAGAACACAAAAGCAAAAGAATTGCATCCGAAAACAATACCGAAATCGACTTAATCTCTCAAGAAATACACCCGATAATTTCGATTGTTACAACAAGTAAAACCTGGATTATTTTGAATGAAATTTTAATCAATTACTACATTTGACTAGTTAAACATTTCTGCTGTTTGGTCGAAAAATTCTAGCGCCATCTTGGTGTTGCATTTTTTGTCACAGAATATAAATTCAATAATAAGTGTATACTGTATTACCCCAGTAACAGTGCGCTAGTTTAACAACCTTCTGTAAAAAATCCGTAATGTGATATTTAGGTAGTTACGATACCTTGCAGTAGTACTCCGACACCTTCCGCCGCCATCTTGGATTTTGACGTCAAAAGACCGCCCACGTGGGAGACCACCCCTATTTTTGACAGCTTCTTTTTGGAGGCCTTTTTCAACCGCTTTTCATCCAAATTATTTTGTTTTACTCGCCTCGTGTAGGACTGTTTCTTCACCCTATTTTATGGCCGCCACTGTGAGCTGTATCACCCTATGGTTTTCTAGCCACTGATGGAATTTTCAACCTAATTAAAGTACTTTTGACAGCAATTTTGTACTTGCTCACGTGAGGGGCATATCATCTTGTTTGGTCTTGGACTTAATTGGTCTTGGACCTATTGGTCTTAGGTTATTTTAATGGACAGCAATAATTAAGGTCCTTTTGTATTAAAGCAGTACCACTGGAGGTTAGGCAAACGCACACCATACATGTTAAATGCAAATTACCCTAATAAGAATATTATTAAAATTATCGATCCTATTGTTTTAAAATGGTCATATGCTATTGGGTACGTTCGGATATCTTTATCTTACGGAAAAATACGTTGTATTTCTAATAAGGAGGTTCTTTAAGACACGGTAGGGCTTTCAACTTGTTCTCGGCCTTCGCCCCTGGCTGGAGATGGTATGGGAACCCTAACCTTATAAGACAAGTGTAGAGCTTAGCCCTTATCGTGCCCCTTTGAATTGTATGGGTTCTAACTTAATCTTACAACTGTAGGCCTTCGGTCATACAAAATTGTATTCTAATAAGGAGGCCCTAGCCTTGAAGACAGGACTTGTATCAGGTCTGAGCCCTGGCCCCTTTAAGTTAAAATTGATTTTAGTGCCATCTAGTGACGTATAGACTAATAAACATTTTCTAAAATAGAAGTTGATAATGCACACCTCTCTCTTGCTCTATCTTGTTTCTCTCTCTCCCTCTCAATCTTTAGGCTCATTCTCACACACACACACACACACACACACACACACACACACACACACACACACACACACACACACACACACACACACACACACACACACACACACACACACACACACACACACACACACACACACACACACACACACACACACACACACACACACACACACACACACACACACACACACACACACAAACAAATCAATTAATTAATTAATCAATCAATCTCAAACAAATCATGTTCGATCAAATCAACCAGATCAATCTCAATCAATCAACCGAAATTATGTCTTACAGTTTGCGGAAATCAGATTACAGTTCAAAACTGAATACATTAGGTTTTAATGGTTTTATTATTATACGCGAATTAACAATAACTACAAGTTTAAAATCCACGAATACGTACCAACTATTTGTAGAGCTGATCTTATGACGTCATCCTATAAGAGTAATAATACATTTTAAAAATCTTTATCGACATTTTTTTAACAATATCAGGTAAAAAACACACACACATATATATATATATATATATATATATATATATATACATATATATATATATACATATTGCTTGGGATGCAATAGCTCAGGAAGAAATCGACCACCTGTTGCAATCCATTGCCAAGAATGGTGCGGAAGTGTGAAACTAATAGGGGTGGCCCAACACATTATTAATAAAAAATGTTTTATCTTTTGTTTAATTTTTTGACATTTTAATCAATTACTAAAGTAGACTAGTTTAGTCCAAAAATTTCAACGCCATCTTGGTGTTGCATTTTTTATGTTCCGGGATTACAATATAACTCCTGTTGTACTTTCTTTGGAAGTTCTATGACTTACAGCATTGCTATAACAGGATTTGATATTGCATGAAACATTATTTTTAGAAAGTAATGGCTGTTAGTAGAATAGAACTGCTAACACCAAGAAAACGAATACCAAATTTTTTATGTGGGTTTAATCGGATCGACTAGATTAGTCGATTTAGACTAGTCGATTACTGTTATTTCAAAAACCGTCACTAATGACAAGTCAACTAGAATAAGGATTCATGTGCCGACCATTAGATTAAATCCACTAATCTATGTTTTACCTAATAGCAATACCACAAATCATTGGAATGACTACGTTGTAACGAATCTTTTACGTTCTTCGTTCATTTGGTTGTAAAAATACAAAAAAGGGGTTTTCGATTATTAATGATTTATAAGTTTGTGGTAGGCAACTTAATTTGCATTGGTGTAACTTAAGTTGCATATTTTCTTAAGGGTTTATACTTACATATCGTGGAATTATTTTCTGCACACAATTCGCGCGCATCGCTACATCACCTGATACCGTGAGCGCCCTTTTTAGCATTGCTTGATGTACGTTGTTTTAAGCCAGAAGCCATTTTTGGTTTCCACCTAAATTTTGTGTAAAGTGCCATTGATTTAATGGTAAAACACCTTTAACTCGTATTATATGAAAATCTCGAACATTTGCTTTTTGTAGGTACTTCTTACTTACACTTGTAATTATACTTTTACCATTTTTAGGTACTTTTATTTTATGATTACATTTTGCATTTAATTCAGATCTAAATTTAGATCACACCTTTTTATTTGAACCTTCAAGAGAATGGATTATTCAAATTTCAATGAGTATAAATTTGTAAGAAGTAAATTTAACTTTGGTATCGTTTACAACGTAAAACATTGAAAATACGACATATTGCGCAACATTGGAGCGAATATTACATCATCTATGGTTTACATTTTCGCATCCCTTACGATAACAGAGGTTCTCAAGAAGTTGTACAAAAATTTTATAAGAGGTATTTATACCCCTATGACTTATTAGGATAAGGCTATTAACACTAGTTTTAAGAATTGTTTTATATAATCCCAAATTTAAGTGCTTAATAAACATAGTTGTATATCTTTTATTTTGACATTTTAGCGAATACTTTATTGTATCCTCGGTTTAGTTATTCCGAACGTAATAAAAAAAAAAACTTGGCGTTCGAGATAACTTTTATTATTGTGACCTTGAAGTTACTATATTGATGTTAGGTGGAAATAACTAAGCAGAAATTTGTTGGTAATTAAAAAAATCAAAAAGCATGAACGAGGCCCGATTTAATCTACCTACTGAGTCAACGGCATTATCTTTTATTGAGTGGTTGGTGTCTCTAGTTATTTTAATGATTTAATTGAGAACGCTTTAAAACATTGATTTACACCATTATTATATATTATAATATTAATAATCTTACAAGATTCGCTCCTGAAAAACAAATTGTGTTGATTTTAGGTGTACATTCAATATAACAATTATGGCAAGGCTTGAAAAGATAATATAGAGCCATGGAGTGGTAAATCGACAGTCAATAGTGCAGGAGCATATACGTGGAACAAACCTTTGTTTCGAAAATCAAAAGCCCTTAAACTACGAGATTCAGATGTTACGAGCTGATGGTTCGAATTTTATTCTTTCTTTTATATAGGTTGATTGATTTCAAAATAGCTGTTTAATGTTTCAGTTAAAAATCGTAGATTATGTTAATTGTTTGTTGAATCATACAATTTTAATTATAGAGGTTACAATTTGTGATTCATAGTATGTGCAAAAAAAAGAAAAATATCTGGTATGAAACAACACACAACAGGGTGCGGCATTAGTGCGTCTCTATTATACAGATACAGATTAACGGAGTTACCGAATTTATCCGCTACTTAATTTACACAAATATATATATATATATATATATATATATATATATATATATGGGTGTTGCTTACGCAAGAAGTATTTGATATTACTTCTCTTTGACATTAGCGACTGCTGCAGAACATGTGACGCAGCTTTAGTTTCTTTTAGGTGGTAGGTTTTGTTTCTGACGAATTACTTTTGTTACGCCCCGCTGTCTAGGGAATGTTCCCTTGATTGTACCTGCCCATGTATAATCTCAAAATTATGTTGCTGCAATATAACTACCCACCTCAAACATCCAGTTGATTCTTTCAGATTGTATAGCCACACTAACGAAGTATGATCCGTCACTGTAAATTCAGTATCTTCCAAATACGGTCTTGACCTATCGATGCTCCACAAGATAGCAAGGCATTCTTTTACGCCGTCAAAATCTTTCCACTTTTGAAATCAACTTTAGTTTGCTCTCTAATTCAAATAAAACTACCCGTTCCTATCTTAAATGACATAATACTCAAATTAAAAAAAGAAATTTAATATCTCAAAATATTCGTGAACAAATGCCTAATTAATTATCGTAACTACGTCTATCATATAGTAACATGTAACTTTTACAGAATAAAATACTCTGGTGACGCGTACTTTATATTCTTTAATAAGACGAAACAAGTTCAAAACTCTTACTTTGTAAAGAACCAGAATCTTTTACCAAACATTTTTAATTAATTATTTGTCAATTAAACAGTTTGAATTAGAATTCAGAAATCCCAAATAATAAATCTTGATCCCCTCTGAAAGTATAAAGAATTTTGCTAAGTCATAGTCCCTTCCAGTCCCACTACTTGTCTAATAACCAATCTCTGAATTAGCATCACCACCAGAAGGCGTTCCACTACACCGAAGATAATTTCCAAAACCTATACAACAGCAATGTTTCCCTCGCCCTGAAGAACAAAGAACACTAAGCGGGATAAAAAACCGAACAAACGTACTGGGCGCCTTCTGGGGTAAACTCAGGGGTTGTCACCACAAAACACTACTACACACTTACAAAACATATATACGTCCCTCCTCTATCGCTTCCTGTGAACGCCGAATACTCAGACGCATACCTTGGAGGTACCCTAACAACCTCACAATACAACACGCAAACGTACCACCCATCACACACAGATTACAGACATTACAAAGAAACTTTGTACACAAAAAAATTTTCGGCGACGCAATCCCAACCAGAGAGATATTTACAACTCCCTACAACTCCTGATTTCCTGAATTCCCTCGGAACGCAAATTAAAATTCAAACACTCCCCACAAGAAAATAATGACCAGGGCTGAAGCGGAGAAGTACTCCTGATCAGTCTACGCACAACATCTAGATAAGCTAAAATAAGTAAGAAACTAACCATAAGCATGAGCATACTAACAAAAAAACCGACGATATAATTATCACTATTTTTCTGTCGTTCACTCAACTCCGTCCACCTTAGAATACTTCAACCAACCTGGGCCTGCTGTTACTTGAATCCGTGGTCACCCGCATGTAAGTTTTATTTTACAAACCTACACATACATTTGTAGACAACGCCACTCCGGGTGTTTCTTCCCAACGTAGTTTTCCAATTACACAGTGGGACAGAAAGATTCTGCCTATCTCAGGGTATCGATTAAACAGCTTACAGCCCACAATCTATTAATCGATAATCAGCACATGATTATATACCAACTCACACAAACACGCCGCTCCAGGTCACTTAGACAACGCGCAGGGTGCCCACGAGTTAAAAGTAACAAAGCCGCCCACGATTAGACCAATATTTCGTTCCGCAAATTTCCACAGAGTGCGCAAAAGGGTACGTAAAATAAGTGAGTATTAAAATTTCTACCTCACTTAACGTACCCACCAATTCCTGTTCTAACAGTTTACTTCTTATCTGAAGTCCTGAAACTGTATTCATACCACCTAGCCCGTTGCGAAATAACCTAGATTAAAGAATCAATTCTGTATTAAACATTCTTTAATAAAAAAAAAAACTAAAACGTTTAGTTATCCTTCACGCCTGTCTAAATAAATACTCCTGTAAACGGAACATTTAAGAAGCTTTTAATAACTTACACCGCCTCGAGCCAGAGAACCACCCAGTAGCCAACATCGCTATCTAAACCAAGAGCGAATGGCGCATCCTACCAGTAAATGCATTACTCGCTCCCGCAAATAAATATTCAATAAGAACATATCCAATATTAGAATTCCCATGTGTAAATAACTATTAATACAGTCGCTAACATCTGCATTTCTAATTGTGTCTTAAGAAAGATAACAAGGCCATAGAAGGTACCTCAAACTTTTAGCATAGAGAGCAGCTACTGAAACTACTAACTTCTGTCTTCTCTCTTTAAAAACATTTTCAATACGAAATAACGTTACCATAACTGTATAAAGC
Organism: Vesta saturnalis; assembly: GCA_036346205.1. NCBI lineage: Eukaryota > Metazoa > Arthropoda > Insecta > Coleoptera > Lampyridae > Vesta > Vesta saturnalis. Next base: position 3,155 of record JARFJB010000838.1, on the reverse strand, counting down.
CAGATGCCCTCTTCCGTTTTCTACCAGTCAGGAACGTACTCTAAATATTCCCGCATTTTTACTTAATTTACTTTACTTTACATTTTCTTTCTTCATTCTTTTTATACAGAAAATTAAGATCATTTTTAGCATTCTTGCAAATACGCCGTTTATCTTACTTTTGCTGCAAACCTAACGAGAGCACCAATGCGTCCGCTGTTCCCTGATCCACCCACTCAAGCCCCCCTCCTAGTCGCAGGAAGAAGGTCCATCCAATCTCAGGGCCAACCTGGTGGATGTTTTTTATGAATATCTTTATTTGTTAGTATTTATTCACATGTGAATATATCCAATGTTTAAATTAGTTTTAAGTGTGCATATTTAGAGATTGTATCTGTATAGGATAAAATAAGTATCATACCTTTTTAGTGTTTATTAATCAGAGTAAAAAATCTAGAATCAAACGATCAGTCCTATTTAACGACCCATCCCTTTAACCTCCAACTTGAACTAGAACCGCGGTACATAAATTAAAATTAGACGTTAGCCAAAAAGGTCCTTACAACTTAAAACAACAACAGTTATCTTTATTTTAAACCTAAATAACAATAGCACTTGAACAGAATTATCTCATGTTTTGAGATCACCAGTGCAAGATGCCTGGATCTAGTTCTGGTTTTCATCTGTCGGTACAGTGTTGGTCGTTCTTCAGCATCTAAACTACTTACAATCCCAAAAATTCTATTGCTATCAGCAGGGCTGTATGTAATTTCCTTAGAGCATTCACTTTATAACCAACATAATCGCTACCACATTCGTTTAACTGTTACCCTTCAACGTTCACGTTCATTAACCAACCCCCTCCAAATTGCTGTCTTTAATAACGCCATTCACAAGTATTCTTCCCTAGGTGACTACAGCGAACCGGAAAAACAAAGTTACTACAATAACGTGTATTCTGCAAAGTTCCACCATAAACTGCATTTTGCGAAACGGTATAGCAACCCCTACAAACTTCACCCTCAAAACGTTATTCAGCCACACAAGAACACAAGGGAGGTTAACGACACCACTGCTCTAACGGGTAGTCGCACACGCCGAACTCGACTCAACGCTTGCCACCTAATCAAAGATCTCCTCTCGCGATTGTTCCTGACTTCGCCATATTAAGCTTTACGCAACATAACCAATCATAAAGATGCAATTCTTTCAAACCGGAAACGAGGTAAAAAGGATGCAATTTTCGGGAACACGAACCAGAAAATACGTCAGTAGAAAAAATTCACCGTTAAGCTGTCGCGTAAGAAATTGTAATCTGATCTGTTTTCATCGCCATTAAACTTTGGAAAATCGACTCTAAATCAACATATTATAAAAACCACAGTTGTCAGTTTTATTAGTTCTGAAGTCTCAGTATCACGTCGTTATAACGCTATGAATCGGCTTTCGTAAAATAATTTTAACTGCAAAAAAGGAACCTTCAATGAGGTAGTCGCGGCTCAAAGAGAAACTATAAATTAACGATTACTTAAAAGTGAGATTATCCAATGTTAACCAAAAATATAAAATTGCTTTCTTTAACTCTTTTACTAAGCTCATCAATACGAGTAAGCAACTATTCCCATACGACGCGACAAGCATACCCGTAATTTTAAAACTTCAATCTATTTACAAGCAAAACTCAAACCTCATAACCAAATATACCTAAAACCAATACGGCAAAACTAAGAATATCTTATCTCTTACAATTTCTATACACGGTGACATACAGTATGTTGTTATGGGGCAAATGGCAGTAGAATCTAATCGTAACAGGTAATAGGGGTGTGCCGGTAGTTCAGTGGCATGAAAGGCGTGGGCGTGTTATTAATTTTGTAATCAGGATAGCTCGTACTATAGAAGTCATAATAGAGGGAAGTCATAAATTAGAGGCGCCAGTTTGTTTATAATCGAAAATATATCGGGGTCTAAATACCTAAATGCGAGTATTCCATAGCAGAATTAAAAGCAAACAAAAAATTTACTTACCTTATGTCGCATAAACCAATTGAAGCGGTAAATTAATGGCCTTGGTCCAACGTTTCCTGTAAAGATTCTAAAATATTTGCACGTAATCAGAAGAGAATGACGAACTAACAGACCAGCCGATCAGTCATCAACCTTATTTACTCTAATTTTTCTTTACGTAAATTCATCAGTAAGATTCTTTCTACATCATAAAGAAAATAAAATAGTATCAAAAAAATATTAAACTATCTAACAGAGGAAACTCATAAATTATTACGTTGAAAGCTTTCATCAAAATCATAAAAAAAGTGCATGAACCTTGCCGCTGTAAGGTCATGTAAAAAAATTACTATAAAAAAAATAAAATAGGCAGCTGAGTGACATAAACGTACTCAAAATATTTTATGTTGATTCGTAAATAATGTTAAAGCTGTGAGGAAGGACAGAAATAACATGTAATCATATATACAATAACGAAATAATACGCTTAAGTTCATTAACGCTATGTAAATGTTTTAATAATAAAAATAATAAACGAACGGGCATTGACACAGTTATTATTAAATCACAAATAGATAAATTTGTTTCCGGACGGAAGTAAATCGCGATATTTTTTAAGTAAAATTTTAAATATTAATTCCCCAAGATCATCTATTTTAATTACCGTAATTTAATTATCACCTTATCTTTCTAATAATGACGTAGAAAACATAAATTGGACACATTTCCGTGCACAAAAATTGTTTAGTCTAACTTCTTTCTTTCCATCTCGCAGCGGTAAAGGCAATTCTCGTACAATTGACCCTCCATTAAATTATCGGAATTACCAATAACTCTTCAATCTCCTTCTACGCACACGGACCAGCCGGGCGGCACCTTTTGTATCGTAAATTTCAACTAACGGACTATTTTGAGTTATATACACGACTTTGGTGGCGAAAATATTTAATCCAGAACCAGGTGATTTAATAATTGCTTCACCTAACATTATCTACACAAACATTGATTTATTTACAAAACGTTCTTTGTATTTTATATACACAAAATTTGTTGTAGCGGTATATATTTACAGCAACCCTTTGTCTGTCTGAACAAGCTGTAGACGCATCGTAATGTTCGATGCACAAACAAATTTTCCAAACTATAGGCTATTACAATCCTTAACGTGA
>JARFJB010000837.1:0-61686 GCA_036346205.1 Vesta saturnalis | reverse complement strand
ATTTGATACAAGAAGTTAAAGAAAGATTGTGGACAATTTTGAATAATTATGAAAAGAAATATTCTTCTAAAATTAAGAAGAAAGTCACATTTAAAGAAGGAGATTTAGTAATCATACGCAGGTTAGCAGTTGCAGACAGAGCAAGAAATATGTGTGCAAAACTCTTATTACCATATGAAGGACCGTATAGGGTAAAAAAATGTTTTGGGGGTACTACATACGAGTTAGTTAATATAGAGGATGATAGTAGTAGAGGCAAATTTCATATTTCTATGATTTCTCCTTATTTCAAAATTTAATTAAAAGGTAGGTCAATTAAAGAACTAAATATTTTCTTAATAAATTGCAAAAATATCTTCATTCTTGAATTGGAGAATTTGAGATGTTCAGAAAGAAGTAAAAGAAGGATCGGACAGTTTAAATGAAAATTTAGTTATAAAAAGGGGTGATTTCAAGCTCGATACATGTGCGAGACTTTGTTTGATAGAAATCTGGCTCACGATGTGTCTAAAGTAGATTTGTTTTGTACAAAATAGTCTGAATATTATTTATGCGGTTTGGTTTCATCATAAAAAGCATTGTGCTACCAACAAAAATGTCAAGAATGTTAAATACACTTATTTTCGTAAAGTCAATTTAGTATTTCCTTTATTTCAATAAAAGTCAATTTTTCGAGGGTATTTTGGCAAGTGAACATTTTACAGGTGTTTAAACATAAATTGTATAGCTAGGATTATATTAGGGATAGTGTATAAATAGTTTTCGAATGCAGGAAATGTGAAAATTTCATAAAAGGGTTATAAATTGGACATATTAGACATTTTTCTCACATATTTCTGGAAGCAACTCTGTGACAAACATTGTGATATAAGTTTAACAGCAAGAACAATGCATAGAACAGTTTAGCACAAAGACATTCATAGTTATATACATTTTTATAATGAAAATTTCAGTAAGTGTGTTAGACGATGGGACATTTTAATGCAACACTATTTGACACAATGCATTAGAAATGAACAGTGAAAATAATAAAGACAAGTATTACAAACCTCTAACATAACATTTTGAGTGATGAAAACATTTTTAAATATAAGTTATTTGCTATTTTAGATTTAAGTTTGGTTAGGTTATAATTTCTAGGTTTTTTGCATAAATTTATAGTTTTTTCATAGTATTAGGTTTAAATTATGCTCTTAAAGCAATTAATAGGAGTTCTTTCTCAGTATCTCACAGTTTTTAAAAGGATACATTGCATTTCACCGCAAAATTTTGTGAAATATGAGGTGAATTTAGAATATTTTTACATAAACTTAAAATTTCCTTAAATTTGAGATTTCTAACACTAAAAGTATGTGTTCTTATGTAAAATTTTCCCAGGATTCCGTTTGTGTAATTAGATTAAGTGTAGCTTGTAGGTTTAGGTAGTTATAAGCAAATTCAATTTAGATTAAGTGATTTCGCATATTATTTTTAGGAACCATAGCTTGTTAGGTGTCTTTTTATTCGAAATTTTATGTAGTTTTCATTTCTGTTGTTAGTTTTTAAATTCGTTAATGTATAAGAAAGTTATGGCCAAATTTCTATTTTAGTCCAAATTTTAATTTGTCAACCAATCAGAGCCTTAGTTACTTAGGTAAAATGACTGAAAAAAAATTAAATTTTTAGTAACAACCAAAAAGGTATAAAAGGAATTGCCCTGGAAGTGCTAATCTCTCTAGAATTTGTTCAAAATTGAAAAAAAAGGTTAAAGCAGTGTTGTGCATTTGTATAATAAGTAAGTTTTCATAACCTAGTTTAATTATCGTAAAGAAAGTTATAATTTACGAAGAAAATATTCGAGAGCAATTGTTTTTATACCGGCGATTAAATTAAATAATTCGGTCTCCGATACCTCTTAGTTTTCGGAAAATATTGTACGAGTTAATTTGTGTTACGATTTTGTTAAAAGTTTTCGTTTAATCAAACTTGAGTTGATTATATATTATACCAAATTAAAATCACATTTATTTGGTTATCTGTGTTTTATTTCTGGGTACAATTTCTTTTAAATAATTAAATTTGATCCGGCATCTAAAAATAAAAGTGATATAATAACAAAATTTTGGACAACATTTAAACATTTTTTTAAACGATACCAATTAATAAGTTTTAATTCACTTAAATAAAAAAATTTGACCAAAATAAAATAAGTGACTGGAGTATTGCCGATTTGGAAGGAAACATCATTAGTTTTTGGAAGTTGGTGTCATCGACAACCCGAGAACCGGTCAACAGCAGTATATGAGTGTATGGTAACAACTAGAATCGAGTGGAAGGTGCCTGCATCAAATTTGGAACAACTCGAAGACGTCAATTTGTATTGGGAACAGTATATGTGAGTCACATTTTTTATATAACCCTATTTATTGTGGACATTTATTTGGTAAATTTCCTGCAAATTATTATTTATTAGGTATATGTATTGGTATAGAATTTCAAACAATTACTTGTATAAACACCTGTAAAGGAAACAAAATTTTAAATTATTTTCACATTCTAAATTTAATTGTGGACGTAAACAGTAAATTTCCAAATTATTATTTGACAATTTTGACATTGTTAACTTCACTCAATTACGTTACAACGCATGCGTTGGAAGTATATTATATTCAGACTAATTCTTATACATTTGTGGTAATTTTTATAAAGTGTAATTCATATAAATATACACACACATCCAGAATAAATTTAATTTTCCAACTAAATACATTGATCCCTATCCCCAAATTGAGATTGAGCTAGTTCGGTGCGCAGTTAATCATTAATCATATAATTACATCTCAACATTTAAATTTATTTTCCTAATTAGTAGATCCCTATCCCTATTTTATCACAATTTAATTAAACATATTATCCCAATTATCCCTCATAATTTATACATATATATATATATATATATATATATATATATATATATATATAAGAGTGATGGGAAGTAATTTGACCTACTACACAAATAAAATATATCGTAAAACCATTTCCAATTATAATAGCAGATAAACCCTTAGTTACTCTTAAAATCCTCTTCTCTCCTTTAAAGGAAAAAACACATTTTCTATTACATTCAAATATCGTATACTCTCTAAATTGTACAAAATGCTCGGGCACTTATATAGGGCAAACTTCACAATTTTTGAAAGGTAGAATTTCAGCTCATAAATCAGACATAAAATATAAAAGACTAGGATGTCAATTGGCAGCACATTCAGTGGAGAACAGTCACTCTTTCGATTTCGATAACCCAAAAATATTGGCTAAAGAACGGAATATATCAAAACGCTTATTCCTTGAAATGTGTCATATACTTAAGGATGAAAATTCAATTAATAATAGAACAGACATTTAGTGGCCTCAGCACTATATATAATTATCTATTAAATATGCAATTCATCAATCATTAATTCTTAGTTTCGACTTTGTACTACGTTGAAATTCCCGCTTTACTGTACTCAAGAAGGGGGGAAGATTGGTACTCCCAACCTTGTCTAATATAAAATTGGCATTTCCCTAGTACACATGCTTATTATCAGTTAAAATTGCAGTAACACGCATTTAAAATTAACGTCTCCATTTGTACATTAATTGTAAGTCTTTTACAATAACCTTTTAGAATGTTAATTAGTTAATTATAATTTTAGATTTCCTGTTTTAAGTACTTCTTACATGTAGTTAATCATACATTCATCAATATTTAGTAATTGTTACATTGTCACATTCCGTTTCAATTCATCATTAATTTATGTAAGTTGTTGCACACTTTGTAAATGAAGAAATAAAATATTTCGAAATATCGACTTAATAATGGAATTTTAAATCTTTTTAAAATTAACAGTCTGCTTCCTGACCTTAAAACCAATTAACGAGGCATTATTGTATATATATATATATATATATATATATATATATATATATATATATATATATATATATATATATATATATATATATATATATATATATATATATATATATATATATATATATAGGGTTTTCAAAGTTAAGTCTGCACTATTGCTAACTTTCTTACTAATGGAGCTACGAAGTCGGTTAAATTAGCAAAGTAGTGTGTTTTTTACGCTGATAACGATGGTGGAAAAAGAAAAACAATCGAAAGTCTCATTCTCGAAAAATCGACGAAAACATACTTTTTTATAATGGAACACCCTGTACACAATATTCTCAGTCGATAGAGAATTAAGCAAAAGTTGTCATATGCATTTCCATCCTACAGTAAAAAAATAAGGGAGATTTTGCCGATTTTTTAATTTCAAAGACGCACTTTCTCCTCTTGATATATTCCGGAAATTCATAGATGACAACGTTATAGAACTTATCGTTAGGGAAACGAACAAATATGCTGAACAAATAAAAAATAGCAAAATTGATAGCCGATCTTCCAGAATCAATACCTGGAAAAATACTACCAAGGAAGAAATTATAAAGTTTTTTGGAGTTATTATTTATATGGGTCCAAAAATAGCCGATTATTGGAGTGACTCTCCGCTTTATCAAAATTCTCTTATTCCAAAAGTTAAGAGTCGAAATAGATTTCAGATTCTGTTGAGATTTATCCATTTTGCCGATAATGCCGTCGCCTTCATAAAATAAAAAATCTTTTCGAAATTGTGCAAAGCAAGTTTATTCACGAATGCACTCCTAGAGAATTCCTTGTTGTTGACGAATCAATGGTGCATTTTAGAGGAAGACAATATATCCCAAGTAGAAGGCACAGGTACGGAATTAAGTTTTTTACATTATGAGATTTATTACTATACACGTTAGGAGTACAGATTTACACACGACAGACACTCACTAATGGTCTAAGACTAGCCGAAAGAATAGTACTAGATTTGACAGAAAGATTTTAGATGAAGGAAGGACAATTGTTACGGACAATTATTATACTTCTCTAACGGGTGGGCGGAGGGCAAGCGGGCGCGCAGGCGGACGCATACAATTTGTAGTTTTGTATAGTAAATTTTACATTAAATTGAAAACAAAACGTAATTTAGTTTTATATATGCAAACTAATCAACCATTGGAACGCCTTATTTTTATTTTTATCCTACTAAAACATTTCTGTTTTTTTTGTGCTTTCAAATATAATTTTTGTATTTTTTTACTAAAAGTTTTATAATTTAGCAAAAAATTATAGTTCTATAAATATCTGACACCTGCGTAAAGAGAGATAATAATTACAGATACTGTTTCATATATGAGAAAATGCTGAGAAGGTTTTTACACTAGGGATAAGTGAGATAGAAAGTGTATGTACCTGTATGTGAGTACCAAAGGAACTCTTATGATAAGGTCCGCTCGTGTTGCTGAGAGAGAAAACACGATGTGGTTTGCTTATGAAGCGGTCGAATAATTTTAAAATATATGCAAGTCTAGACGCATAGCTTGCAATTTTAGACTTTCTGTATAGATTATGCTACATTACTTTATGCAGGTGTTTAATTCTTCCCTCCAATTGCTCATAACTGTTTAAGGTTAACAAATTTAGTTGCATATAAGCGTAAACATGGGATAAGATCGGATAAGATAGGATAAGGTAATAGCATTAATTCTTCATGTTTCCACGAAATGTTTAGATTACTAAGAACTGTCTCCCCTGGTGATACCAGCGCACATCAAGTTATAAAATTCATTGAATGCTTATTTCCAAGAATTTGACCTTGAAGATTAGGATCGGATAAGATCGGATATGGTCGGGATACTTCTGCAGGTGGCCATTGATTTCTAGGAATCGACACGCGGCCTTGACTTAGCAACATTCCAAGAATTGATTGGTAACCTTTAATAACCTTTGAAGCGGGTGACGCGTACGTGCACGGTGAGTTAGGATCCGTCTAGTTATAAGTGACCTTGAAAGCCAATCTAGTGACTTTCTCAAACCTAGTTACGTTTCTAATGACAAAAGCGCGTTAGAAGTGGGGTGAGAGCAACCTTGACCTTGAAAACAAATCTAGTGACTTTTCTACCGACTTTTCAAATTTAGTTACCTTTCTGGTGACAAAAGTGCGTTAGTATCACCCTAGCTATACTACTTTCCTCAAGGTCATGGCAAGGATTTTCAAGGCCACATTCTTCAAGGTCAGGAAATATTCAAGGTCACAAATCAATCCTTTGGCTGAGTGTTAATTTGACAGGAAATTTTCAAGGGCACCAGGCAATTCTTAGAATTTGGCCGAGGTCATGTGTGTTAATTACAATTCTCGAGGTCAGGGCTATTAAATGGAGCTTTCAAGGTATAGGGGATTCTAGTTTTCAGGGTCAAGCTCAACAATTCTTGCCTGAGCCAATTTAGTTATTACAATTATTCTCAAGGTCACCTGCTGGGGTATCGTATTACAGATTATTGTCTATGCTAGTAGTCAAAGATCATTGACCATTTCAAGGTCACCGATTTGAAGGTTACGTCTCCAGTAAAGTTCATTGACCTCTGTGGTTCAGGTCAAAAATAAACTCTTGGCTTTGCGCAGGATATTTCACACACCTCAAGGTCAAATGTTATTCAAAGATCTTGTATTGACTAAATTGTAATAAAAGGATCATGCTGTTACGTGTTTATCGTGAATAACGTGTATTTTCGATAACTTCCGTTACGTTATTAAATGAATGAACTAATTAGTTACATCTAAATAAATATTTCCGTATTCGTTGGTGGAATGTTTTTAATTGCGTACCTCAAAAATTATTTTTCGCATCTCTACAGTTAAACTAATTTATTTAACGTACACATCTTTTTTATTCCTTTATAGATATAAGTTGCGCCATCTCGAAGATTTAGGGTCATTTAATAAAGTTTTGAAAAGGAATCTTGTTTTTAAAAGACAACAATGGGATATCTGTAAAATTTATTTATCAAAAATTTGGTTTTAACATTCTTATCTAGTTTGAATAGTTTTGACAGGTTTGCAATATTGCTTTTGTTAGGGCGTTGTTCCTGATGTTTCTTTTACTTAAGACGCCATTTTTCCGATGGGGAGATTGATCTTCAAGAAAAATTTTTCCTTCCGTTTATAAGATGTTTAAGCATCGTTTCTTTGGAAAATTTTTCATATAAGGTAATGGTTTTTGGTATAAAACCTTACTGACGCTTTACAAGCGGATCTTATTGAAATTTTCAATCTTCATATCCTCGGGTAAGTTTAACACATGTTCGACAACTTTTAGTAAATCGATTCTTTCATTTAGGCACTTTCGCACGATTAATTAAATTTATAACATAGGTCTATTGAAACGAAATCATCGCTATCGGCTCTAAACATCTAAAAAGAGGTATGCTTGTATAAGGTAATTAGTAACGTACTTACTTGTATCACTTTCAGCGCCTTGATACCGGCGAAATAAATAGCTATTCTTTATTTATATACATAACTAGCAAATTGGAATGCACTACCGATCACCTCCGTACCTATTCCTACTGGAATGCTGGCTCTTAACTACTGATTAGCTGTCTTGGTTCCACAAAGTAACTACCACCTTCGAAACACGAAGGGCATTTACAGTTTGGTAATTCTTCATCAAAGGTCAGAATTCTTTATTATTCAATATACACAGGAGTTGTGTAATGAACAGTGTATTGCTAAAATTAGTACAACAGAGTTAGGTTACATTTGGGATTTAACCTTATTTACTTACTTGTAACAAAAATTTATCATTTATAATAACATTCTTTTACTGGAGGCTAAAGTGGTTGAATAATTTAGAGTTTGATTTGTTCAATTTGTAATTTCTTTCTGCATACAAAAAGAAGAAAAAAACCACACCTATTATTCACTGGGACGTTGACCTACTTAGTTCACTACCTTCACACGGTAGTTGCGCGTTGAAGCTCCTGTTTGTAAAATTCATTATATACAGGGTGGAACAGATATCGAGGTCGTATGAATTACAGTCATTGTTTGAAACTGTATATATATTTATATTCAAATTTAGAATTTCTGTAACTTTTCTGTACTTTGTCTTTCCTTAATATTAATTATTTGTCATTACGGATAATTTTGTTCAGAGCAGGTTTTGCTGTAATAAAAATTTCTGTGCTATGAATGTCTTGCTGCCATTCTATGCCTTGCACTGAACAGACTATCCAGATATTTCTATTTAATACCACTTCTTAAGGGTTTTAATAAAATTCAAGAAACCGAAATCAAAATCATTGGGGATTTAAATTCTATTTTGTGAAACGTAGGCAAGCCGTTTCAAAAATTAAGCACTACTATTTTCATTGTGGATCTATTTTAGATCGCACTTTATGGGTTACTTTCGCCCTTTCGGCTGCGATTTGTAAGTACTTACAACCGTCGGGAGCGGCACAATTAACGAAACTTTTCTTTTACATTTAGGGTTCGATTAACGAACTAAATATATTTAGTTTTTTTTAATTCTTTGTGGGCATCTGCGACGGCTCACCACTTGCCATCGTCAGGGCTGAATTATAATTATGTTGTAAGTTAAGATTGTTATGAATACTTTGGGGGAAAACTAGCATAGTATCATATTTGTTTACGTTCGATATTTATTCGACAAGTATTAATTAGAGTTTAAATTAAATTAAATAAACGATTACTGTGTGGTTGTTCGGGCAAAAGTTTGTCTCTCTTTTAAATTGTTCCTTTTTTTTTGGAGCACTACCTGTTTCAGGTTTTACAGGGCCTGCCCCCTACTCTACTCCTCTTTTTCCTTTTTCTTTCCTTTTCTCCCCTTTCCTGACTAAAACCTGTGGCGCCTATCCTTTAGTGGCTATCTAACCACGTCAACACCATTGTAGCAACCCTCCAAAACCCCACGCATCCAAGTGCTCTGCGGTCAAATGACCGTACGCAGGAGCTTAGTCGAGTGCACTTTCAAAAAAATGTTTACATGCAGGTTAGACATGTAGCAATGCTTACGTGGGCTCATACTACTATCCTAAACCACCAGGATGATGCATTTCCTAAGAACCGGATCCGGTTCCCAAAGACAGATAGCCGTTTCCCAAAACAGGGATCTGTTTCGCAACACGGGTAGATGTTTCCCCCCATTTCAAGGTCATACCAGAGAAAAGAACAAAGGCGATCCATTGTTCTGGCCGAGTTAGAATTAATTCCTAAAAATAGATTGTTATCTAGCTACCCCCACCATTTCAGGCTCAATTTTGAGAAATTAATTTTCAAGAACAAAGGCAATCCAATGTTCAAGCCGATGCTTAAAAATTTCAAAATCACACCTCTGAGAAAAGAACAAATGCCGAGTTAGGCATAATTCTTAAAAATAGATTGTTATCTAGATACCCTCACCATTTCAGGCTCAATTCTGAGAAATCAATTTTCAAGAACAAAGGCGATGTTCAAGCAATTCAACCGACGCTTCAAGGTCATCTAACAAATAAAATATTTTGTATAAAACTTGTAATTTATAACAACAATATTCATCTATATACAAATAAAAAAATGGATTTAGGTCAATATACATATTACGAGAAGTTTGATGTACTATCACTTAACATTTTGTAATACTTTTATTCGATCATATCTACTTTATCTATTATTTGTTTCTCACATTCAATTTCCTTCAACTGATTTTCGTTTAATGTGATCCACGACAAATCATCATCTTACCTAATAGGTATTTTCATCGCTTCATTATAATGTTTACTAGCCATACATTCAGCTTTCCTTAAAGCCTTCATATCAGGATCCTTTTACTTTGAGACATTGTTCAAGATTTATTACAAAACTACGTCTCTTAAACCAACACGCAAAAACAAAATTAAAATCTTTTAATTATACAGTTCCGTAAACCCAAATTTCAAAGTCAGTTCGAGAAATCTATTTTCAAGATTTTCAATGGCTAAAATGTATTGGTATCAATTTTGAAGGTCATAAGCCCTAGAAATCGGACAAAGGTGATCCATTGTTCAAGCAATTCTGGTCGGGTCAGGGTCATAACTCCTAGAAATTACCTGCATGGGGTATTCAAATAGACTTTGCAAGGTGTGGGGATTCTGCTTTTCAGGGCCAGGTCACCAAACTGGTTGAGACCATGTGTAGAGAAATGTTCAAAGTTAGATTTAGTAGCATTCCTAATCAAGGTCGCGAGCAGGATACTAATGCGACTTTGTCACTAGAAAAGTCACAAGAAATCAATTTACAAGGTTAAGCTAAACGATAGGTCAAGGTGTTCGTGTATTGGCGCTCTTCGAGTACTGAAATAAGCATGGCTTTGAGTAGGTGAATACCAAGGTCATCTGTAGTTTCCAACTATTTAAATGTCAAGATCACAATTATTAGAAATCTAAAAATAGAATTTTTATTGTCAAAGGTGATCAAGTCAAGCTATTCAAAGTTTTATATTGGTTCTCTGTCTGCATATCCAGCATCAGGCTCAAAGAAGTCGCAGGTTGATTCTAGACGAATTTGTCAAGGTCAGGATAATTTTGCCCAAGTCTAGACTATGTGTTAATTCCTAGAAATCAATGGCGACCTGCAGAGGTATCCCGATTTTATTCGATAGTAATACAAGGGTCAAATCTTGGTGGGAAATGTTCACCAAGCAATTCCTGCCATTTGCTTCAAGGTGAAAGATTATTCTTAGAATTGTCATTGCAGGTGCTAGTGATCCATGAGAGTAACGCCATTTGGTCGGGAAACAATTCTTGGCTGAGTCTAGGTCAGCAAGCAAATTGTCAAGGCCACACTGTTCAAACAATTCTTTTGTATAAGTCTTAGAAGTTATTACAATTCCTAGAAATCAATTTTCAAGGTTGTCTGCGGGCGTATTCTTAGAAATCAATTCCCAAGGCTAACCGTAGGGGTATTCTTATAGTGGGTCAAGTTCATTGAAGGTGTGAGTCATCCATTTTGAAATTTTGCAAGGTAACCCCTTTTGAGAAATTTTCAAGGTCACCAAACAATTCTTAGAATTTAGTCGAGTCAGGGTCATGTGTAAATTCCTAGAAATCTTCAAGGTCACCTGCAGGGTATCATTACAATTCAAACAGATTGTTTGCTATGCATAAGTAGGTCCATGGCTAAATGGGAGTCAAGGTTCATAGAAATCAATTCCTAATCAATAATCAATAGGCATTCCTAATCAATGACTTTTGTATAGGTCGTAGAAGTTATTACAATTCCTAGAAATCAATTTTCAAGGTCACCTGCAGTGGCATCATAGTTTATGGAGTCATAGATTGTTATCTATGCTAAAAGTAGGTCAAGGTTAAATGGGTCTTATATTAGCTAAATGTTCTTCAAGGTCAAATCTAAGAATAGAAATTAGGTCATCAGCAAGGGAGGAGGGTAGATGTAGCAGTGGTTAAGGTATTTGAACAGTAATGTGCAAATAAAATTGATTCAATATGTGTATGTGCTACGCTGCTGAATTATGGATCAAAGCGGCAGATGCACATACAGCCGTGGAACTTTTACTCCAACAATTGACGACATTGGCATTTGATGCTAATCATGAGGCAGTATATGGTTTAGGACGCTTTTATACGGAACAGGACTGTCATGCACTTGCAAAGAAATATGAAAATGGTGTAAAAATATATGAAAAGTATATTTTTTGACTTGTTTAATACAAAAGTTAAGTGCGGCACAACTAGAAGAGTTCACTCGAGATTTGAAGGAATGAAAAGGTGGGGATACCAGTGAAGATGAAAAGGGGGAAGAAGGGTAATATGAAGGGCAGTAGTCAGTTACTAATTATATTTTCTCGGTTAGAAAAAGATATAACTAAAAATAAAGACCTTAATTATTGTTGTGAATATGTAGTGTTCTTTTGCATATACAAAGGATGTGTTCATGAGTAGTTTGGGTGCAGTAGGAAAAAACAACAAACAGCAGTGTCCCCAGCTATATGTAAACATGACTTAACTAGAATCATTTCATATTTATCGTCAGAATAGGAAAAATGAGCCTAACTGACATAATATACGGGGTGTATGCTTACGTGGGCTCATACTACTGTCCTAACCGCCAGGATAAGATAGTATCCCCGAGAACAGGGGAGCCATCACCCAACACAGGTAACCGTTTCCCCCCAGAAAACAAGTCAAATAGCTCATTCATCGTAGTTGAGGCTAAATTGAACTAGGCTGGGCAAGTTCAAAATCATTTCATTTATCTTAGAAATCTAAATATAGAATCAGATCGAGAGGGATTAAAGTTTATTGCTCCAAAGGGCGCCATCTTTTTAGAAATCTCAATTGGTGGAAATATGAAGGTTACATCCTAGTACAATTCTTAGAAATCTGAAAGTAGGTCAAGGTACTGGTAGGACTAGTTTTTATATTATAGAAAAGCTGGATAATCCGCTTAAATCACCTACTCTAGGGGTATTTTTTATGGGTCAAGGGGGTAGTTTCTATATTATGGAAAAAGCTGGATAATCCCCTTAAATCGCCTACTTTTAGGGGTAATGGGAAGCTTTTCCAATAGTGATAGATACTGGAATAAGTCAACGAGGCTTATCATCCAAGGGTGCTTTAGATAAATTCTGACCCGTGTTCGAGAAAAATGACGTTTTGTGTTTGAAAAAGCTGAATTTAGAATGGTAAATTCTGCGCCGCTTTCGAGAATAGGAATGACTTTTTGTGTTTGAACAAAGCTGCAATAAAAAGTAGCGTTGGAAACCAGGTTATCTTTTATTGGCTCTTATACCGTTAAAATAAAATAATAATTAACCCATACACAGCTAGAGGCCAACACAAGCGAAGCCGTGAGAGCAAGATGTGAAGCGTTATGCCCATCTTACTGGTTAGAATTAGGGACCCTTATTAGAATACAAATTCGAATTTCCCGCCATAATCAGGCCGAATGCAGTGTCTTAAATACAAATTCAAATTTTACGCCTGTGGGGCGGCGGCAAGGGGTTGAAGTCCCGAGCAAGTTGTGAAGACCTATACCTGTCTTCCAAGTTAGCATTAGGACCCCTTATTAGAATAGAGTTCTTAAATTTCCTACAACGATAAGGGAGCGAAGTCCCGAGTGTAGGTTAAACAGATAGCTGTTTACCCTGAACAGATAGCTGTTTACACTAAACATTAATATTAATACCTAAATGGAGTCAGTTAAGGAATTATATATTCTTCAAACCTTTTCCTATACCGACCACTATTAACTTCGGCATGTATATATAAAACTAAATTACGTTTTGCTTTCAACTTAATGTAAAATTTACAATATAAAACTACAAATTGTATGCATACACACACATATTCATCTAAAAAAGTTTTGAAATGTTTACACAAAATGTACGTTTTCAAAAATTAGTGAATTGCTATTAGAAGCGCCCTTATTTCAACTATCACTATGCGAAAAATCAGAATGTTTGGATATACACTTAAGTTGCTAGAACAGAAAATCAGAAATCGTATTATTCTCATGCAAATATTGAATGTCATTGTTTATATGAAATGGGAATTCCTTTGCATTGCTGAGTCTCTTATTCTCGATATCAAATTGATTATCCTCGATCTGTTTAAACTGAGGGGTTAATTTCTTGAATTGATACTGGACATGCGAACGCCCATATTTGTTAAGGGGCATTTTAGTAGTGATATGTCGATGTCAATGCATTCTCATTTATACTGTTTAAAAAACGGCTGTTTGGTCTTTCAATCTACCCATCTTCGTATAGTTCTTCTACAATTGATATTATATTATTTACAACACCTGTGTTTCCCGCTAATCCTTCAGCCCACAATACCTCTAGATCGCGAAGTAGTTCATGTATATCATTCCAATACTTATATTCAATCGGTGTGTTTGTTAATTCCTTAAAAAAACATAGCTCCACCTCCTTTAGTTGTGGGCGATGATGATAGCAAGGGTTTGATTATTTTTTTATACTTTTTGCTGCGGTTTCCCCGAATTTGTCTATCTTCATCATAATTTCGCCTTACAACATTTGTAGCTTCTAAAATACTTCTATAATCTTTTCTATCGTTTGAATTTACTAGATCATATAAACTCCAAGTCCCTTTATACGTTACACCTTTAATAATAATTGATCAATAGTTCATGATCCCTCATAATACGTTCAACATATATGCGTGGTAATTCATTGTACTGCTCGAGAAATTGTTCTGAAATGGGTTCATTATGGGGATCATCTGTGACACTAAGAGGTTCTTCTTCCTCTTCTTCGTCAGTATTAATCTCTCCCACGATAGATGTATTTAAGAATGAAGGTGTACGAAGACCTGGAGGAGGATTTCTTTGAAAAAAATGGTGGCTGAGCTAGTGGGCTAGTGCGGGTAGTAGCATCCTTATCATCAGTGAAATCAGGAGTCCTTTGAGTTATTGGACCTGGCACTATGGTCAGGAGTTGAGACGGAAGTGCATGGTGCAAAAGGAGTTGGGGTGATCATAAGTGAAAGAGCGAAAAGATGTGTTAAACAGTACGAATTAGTATCTCCCCGGGTAATATGGGTTAGAATGAAAGTGGAGTTTCGAAGAATTTTTCTTATTGCATGCTATGCACCGGTGAATGGAGAAAGAGACCAGGAGCGTGAGAACTTCTGGAATGAAGTAGAGAACGTGTTGAACGTATGTAAGCCAAACGAAAGAGTGATTATATTGGGGGATATGAACGGATGGGTGGGTATACAGAGAGAACATAGTGAACGCGTTCTAGGAAAGTTCGGAGACCAAAGAACCAATGAGAACGGTGAACACCTGCTGAACATCTGTGTGGAGAGAAGCCTGTTTATGTCCAACACGTGGTTTAAACATAAAAATGTGCATATGTATACATGGCAAAGAGGTGAATCTAAAAGTATGATAGACTTGATAGTGTATGATGAACGGCTTAGAAACCTGGTGAAAGACACAAAAGTAATGCGCGGAGCGGAGTGTGGATCGAACCACTTTTTGGTTGTATCGAAAGTGTGTTTAGGGCAAAACTGGGTGTGGAGAAGGAAAGCAAACGTAGTGAAAACGTCCAGAATTAGGGTTGACAAACTAGTGGATAATGGTGCGAGAATGAAATACGTGAATAAAGAGTTGAATGTGAATGAAACAGTGTGGAACGAACAAATAAATGACACTGGCGTTTAAAGTGCATGGATAAGCTTGAAAAACTCTGTTGTCAATTGTGCCGTGCGAATATGTGGAAGAATGATTGTAGGTAGACAGAAAAAATGTGCTTGGTAGAATGAGTCGGTAAAAAAGGCAGTAAGTAAGAAAAAAGATGCGTACATGGCAATGATTGCTGCAAAAAATGAGACTGAGAAGAAACGATTGTATGAGGTGTACAGATTAAGAAACAAAGAAGCGAAGGAGGCAGTGAGAATAAGTAAAGAGGAAGTGATGGCTGTAGAAGGAGAGAAAATTCAGAATGATTTTGAGGGAAACAAAAAACTCTTCTGGAAATGGGTCAAAAATACAAAACGTGGCCCAAAACAGAACGCTGCAGGAGTGATGAATGATAGAAACGAAATAGTGTGGGACGATTTTGAAGTGAGGAAATGCTGGCAAGAATATTTCGGAAAGCTGTACAGTAGTGAGGAAAGTAAGACTGAAGAGTTAAATAAGGAGAATATAGAAGAAATGATGAATGAAACTGAGAAGGATATTGGAATAAATGAGGTAGAGAAAACGGTAGGAAGGTTAAAAAACGGCAAGGGAGCAGGCGTAGATGAAATCACTGGTGAAATGCTCAAGTATGGTGGTGCAAAGCTTATACGAAGATTGCGTGAATTATTCAATGTATGCCTTATGTGTGGAAAAGTGGCGAGTGATTGGAAGAGCGCGATCATTGTACCATTGTATAAGGGTAAGGGGAACAAGAGTGATTGTAAGAACTACAGAGGAATAAGCTTGCTCAGCGTACCTGGTAAAGTTTTTGGAAGAATACTGATTGATAGAGTACGAGAAACTACACAATCTAAGATGCGGGATGTGCAAGGTGGATTCATGCCAGGGAGAGGATGTGTCGATCAGATGGTTGCTCTCCAGCAGGTGATCGAAAAGTGTTTAAAGGTAAAAAGGAAGTTGTACTGTGCGTTTGTAGATCTGGAGAAAGCATATGACAGAGTGAACAGAGAGAAGAATATGGCGTAAATAAAGGTCTAATAAATGGAATAAGGGCAGTATACAACGGTAGTCGGGCATGTGTTAGGGTGAGAGGAGGTGTGAGTGAATACTTTAATATTGAGCAAGGACTGCGACAAGGCTGTGTGATGTCACCGTGGTTGTTCAATATATACATGGATAAATGTCTTAAACAAGCATGTAACGATACAAATGGTGTAATGGTTGGTGACGTAAATGTACGACTCCTGGTGTATGCAGATGACACAGTCTTATTAAGTGACAGTGCGGATGAGCTGCAAACCGCTCTGAGGAAGTTTGATACAGTCTGTGAGAGCATGGACCTAAAGGTAAACGTGAACAAAACTAAGATTGTGGTGTTCAATCGGGAAGGTGGAAAGGAGAGTAGAGTATTTACTCTGCAAGATGAAATTGTGGAGCAAGTGGACGAGCTGGTATATCTCGGTAGAATGTTTACTGCAGATGGTACAATTGAGAGCGAGATTGGACGAAAGGTCAATGCTGGAAGGAAAGTGATTGGAAGTATGTGGACGATAATGAGAAATGAAAGCATGAGTCTAGCTGCAAAACGAGCAATCTATAATGGCGTATTCGTCCCGTCAGTACTGTATGGAAGTGAGACATGGGTATGTCAAAAAAAGCACGAAAGAAAAATAAATGCCGTGGGTATGAGATTTCTGAGAAGCGCATGTGGTAAAACGAGACGGGACAAGATAAAAAATGAATGCATAATGAGGGAGTGTGGTGAGGAAAAGACTATGATGGATAGATATAAAAGTTGTACATTACGTTGGTTTGGTCACATTGAGAGAATGAACAACGCAAGATTAACGAAACAAATATATGTGGGTGAGGTTAGGGGAAAGGCCGGGCCTGGTAGGCCGCGTAAAACTTGGCTGAATGTAGTAGAATCTATGATAAAGGAAAGAAAGATAAGGAGTTTTAAAAACAAAAGGGCATGTTAGAAACTATGTATGAATCTTGCGGAAGCTAGGGAGGTATGCGGAGATAGGAAAGCATGGAGAAAGATTGTGAATGAAAAATAAATAAGAGGCAGGGATTGTTTTCCCTACCCCGCAAGGGAATGGCGTGAAGGTTAAGTAAGTAAGTAAGTAAGTAAAAAACTAAAAACGCTTCAATTGTCGCTGTCATTGTTTATAATTGAATTATAATTAACGAAAATGCAAGCAGACAATTTTGATATGTGTGTATGCGGTAAGTACCTATAGGTAGAAGATAAAACCAACTTACCAACGATATTATCGTTGAGATTTTCTGTAACATTGCTTATTGTAGTGGCTGAGGTCGACGGTTGATCTAAATTTACATTAAGTTCTTTTGCGCTCCTAACTAAAAACTGATTGATTTTTGGTAATTTCGCCTTTTTTTCTTCAGCTTCTAGTTTTGCTTTCCGTTTAGCACTTCCGGGCTTATGTTTATAAAACTGACTCATTTTACTAAATAAAATAAGAGTTAATATCGGTAACATCTATCATCTATTACTATTAGTAATGCACAAATGGGAATGATCAAATAACTGAATGGGAATAAGGATAATTTTGCTTTAAACGAACATTTGGTTTTTATGAGTTTATTAGTGTAGTTCTCACAATCTGCTTGTTGGTAATCCTTAAAAATACCCTTTTTGCAACAAAAGCAAAATAACTTATATTTACAAGGCAGGCATTTGTAGACATTTTATGATTTTATTATGCTTCTGTCTGTAAGTAAACATTGCTTCGCTTTTGTTAGAAAAATGGTGTACCTATTTGTAAGAATTACCAGACAGGCAAATTCAGAGTGTGAGAACTATTCACTCATAAACTCATAAAAACCAAATGTTCGTTTAGAATGAGCTACACAATTTGCATACTAAACAGGAAATATTAGTGACCACTAAAATTTATGAAGCCCAATTGGCATAAAGGCCATAAACATTCAGTTTTATACTACATAGTTTTACTTCTCATAAAGCCTGTCCGGTAGAACTGAACGGGTATCGGATTAACAAGGAGGATTGTCAATATATGGTTCTATTGTGCTTGAAACCGCCTTAATGCTTTGCTGTCTCGTACTTATTGTACGTGACAAAGAAAGATGGATATATTATGAATAATGCCTCTATTTCTGCCGAACAAAAGCGTTTGCAACTTTCACACATAATG
Source organism: Vesta saturnalis (assembly GCA_036346205.1). NCBI lineage: Eukaryota > Metazoa > Arthropoda > Insecta > Coleoptera > Lampyridae > Vesta > Vesta saturnalis. The sequence goes on along the minus strand of JARFJB010000837.1, from coordinate 43,436 downwards.
ACAAGGCAATAAGAATCAGATGCAGGTAGAATAGAAATTCAATAGGTATAATAAAATGCCAGTGGTTCTCAACACTGCTTTAACATTACATTTAAAATTTATGGAAGAATGCAAGTTTTTATAATAAACATTTATAAAAGCCATTCATAATAATGAATATTCGATTAAGTATAGGTATTTCAATTTACATTTAGAAAGTTCATTGTATACCTAAGTATGGTAATGACGTTTTAGTGTACTCCAATTACAAAAGAATCCAAATAAATATGCAATACTGTAACAATAAGTAATTAATAATAGATTATTATACCATTTAGTAGGTACATATAGGTATAAATAAAACAACTGCAATATCTATATTATCATTATTCTTTGAGTAAGCGTTTATATAAACTAACCATTAATATAATGCCGAAAAAGTTGAGTAAAGAAATTCGCGAATTAGTTTTAAATACAGTCGATTATTTTAAAGAAGAAAAGAAAATGGTGGTCCACTATTATCTACATTTTCTGTTCAACAAAGAACAGCAAACGCGTTAAAACTTTCGGTTTCGACGGTGGGGAAAATCTGTGCTTTAAAAAAAATGGCGGCGAGTTGGAACCTCCAGTGAAAAACAGCGTGTCAAACTTTGCACTACAGATTTTCCAGAAAATGGAAAACAAACAATTCGTGCATTAATATACGAGATGTACGCGAAGAAGGAACACGTAACGTTAAATTCATTATTAAACTTCTTAAAATTGAGAACCGCGTATGAAATAGGAAAAACCAGTTTGGCTCTAGTGTTAAAAATATGGGCTTTAAATTCCAAAACCAACAATAGACGCGGTTTGTGTGAACAAAGCCACATTGTCGCCAAAAGAAACGTTTTTCTGAGAAAGTATCTCAAAATCTTAACTCCGAAAGTTCGAGACAGTTTGTTTTACAGACGAAACGTGGATATTTAGTAAAGGTAGTACGTCAAAATGTACTTGGCAAGATAACAGTGCAAAGAGTTTACATCAACCGAACAAATCATCAGATGGAAAACGATTTATTATCATTGAAGCAGGTAACAGAAACGGTTTTATCGACGGAAGTCAATTAATTTTCGGTACAAAAAATAAATCATTAGATTATCACGATAATATGAACGCAGAATTGTTCGAAAAATGGTTTGAGGAATCACTTTTACAAAAATTAGAGGAACCATCAATAATTGTCCTTGACAATGCGAGTTATCATTCTCGAAAGGCAGAGAAGGCAGTCAAAGTTTCTTGGAAAAAAGAAGAAATACAGCAATGGTTAACCGCTAAAAAATAGCGTGGGAAAATTTTATGACAAAGGCAGAGTTAGTGGAATTGGCCAAAAGAAACAAAGTAGACCAATGCGAAAAATATGTAATCGATGAGCTAGCTCTATCATATGGACATGAAGTTTTGCGCCTGCCCCCGTATCATTGCCATTTCAATCCAATTGAGTTGGTATGGGGCATTACTAAGAACAAATACGACAAAAGTATCGTTGCGACATCCGGAAAGACGAAGATGTTCTTAATACGTGGAACGACGCATTAAAAACAGTTAGTGCGGAAATATGGCAAAAATGTATTGATCATACGGATAAAATAATTAAAGATACTTTTGTTAATGAAGAGATTGTGGATGAAGTAAGACCTCTTATTTTCACAGTTAACACTGAAGAAAGTGATGACGATGATCTTTTCCAAGATTTGGATGACTCAGGAAGTGATGAATCTGAAGCCGAATGACAATTATAATTTTACATTTAATTATAAAAGTATATCTTTGTAATTTAATTAATATTTACTAACTATAATAAAATGTATTTGTTATTGTTGTTATAAGTATAAGTGAAAGGTGTCAATTGAAATTACTTATAGGTAATTAGTAATCGATTATTATTTTTATTATACAAAAGTTGCATTTCTTCACAAATTATATAATGTTAAAGCAGTGTTGAGAACCACTGGCATTTTATTATACCTATTGAATTTCTATTCTACCTGCATCTGATTCTTATTGCCTTGTCATTATGTGTGAAAGTTGCAAACGCTTTTGTTCGGCAGAAATAGAGGCATTATTCATAATATATCCATCTTTCTTTGTCACGTACAATAAGTACGAGACAGCAAAGCATTAAGGCGGTTTCAAGCACAATAGAACCATATATTGACAATCCTCCTTGTTAATCCGATACCCGTTCAGTTCTACCGGACAGGCTTTAGCAAATATTTTGTAAAAGCCCTTTTATTGATTTGTTTTTATTGAGCACCGGACCCCTTTGAGACCCGGGCCTGTGTTCCCCGGAACCCACGGAACACGCCTCAGTACGCCACTGCGATTGGTGGAGACTATTTGGAATTTAATTACATTCGTATTGAATGTTTCCTTAAGTATTTGAAATCAGTCATAATTTCAGTGAGAACTGAGACGTTGCGAAAACGGTGTGCTGTTCTATTTTGAATTTGATAAAACATTGTAATTCTTTTGGGTTCGTTATTTATCGTAATAGACGGTTATATTGAATTTTGAAGTGTGTGAACGTGAAGTAAAATGTTTGCTCTTGTGGAATATGTTGAAGATGGCATAAACTATATATGCAAAATTTCTTGTGTAAAAAACATAAAAGGTGAAATTGCTGATGTAAAGTATAGTGACGGAAAATACTACAGACTCAAAGTAGTAGAAACTCACAATTCAAAATTTTTTTGAAGAAACTACTTTTTCAAAAAATACGCACAGATGAGGAAGGTAAGTTTAAGAAATTATATTTTCCTTATTTAGCTTTGCTTTATTTTTATTTAATCAACAGCCAATTAAAGGTAGAATTCTGTACAATGTTGTAAACTTATATGTTTGCACATACATTTACAATGTAACCTTAAATATTATTTCTAATAATGTTTTTTAAAAGTTTTAACATTTCCAAGAAAAATATTTCCTTCCATTGTATGTAAAAATCGATTCAAAATTTAATTCGCATGAAAAATCAATCCAAATAATAATTACGTGCCGACAAATTTGGAAACAAAATTCAGAGCCTAAAGACAGGCTTACCGTCTTCAAAAGCTTAATGTTAAAGTCCGTTCGGAGATATAGTAGGTATCCTAAAATAATATCTACTTATCGGCTTATAGTACTTTGAGGTCGAAAATAGTGATAAACACTGCAGGTAGTCGGACAGGTCCGTAGTATATTGTTAGCATTGGTTTTTGAATGAAAAGAAAGTAAATTATATCGAACATTTATTGAAACCCTTTGTACCTTATGGTTTAATTAACTACAAATACAAAAAACGATGAAATAATAAAAATAAATAAATAATCTTTAAAGAGAAGCAATATACAATAACTTATATAACATTATAGGTAATATTTATACCTTCGATCATAAATGCACTAGATAAGTATAATGTATATCTAATAGAACATTCAGTGTTTATATCAAATATAAAAAGCGCTTACTAATGTGTAGCCTTCATAGACATAGCGGGGTATAATAAAATTTAAAAAGGGTATCAAATTGTAATTATTGACTTCTAAAAGATTAAATAATAATTTAGTATATAAAATAATACCTAACTTAAAAAACAATTTAAACCATAAAAAGAACTATTTATTTTATGTAAAATACGGAACTATTTATTTATATACAACTATAACATTAAAATATATTTGCTTTAATACCTATTTGTAAAACAATATCGAAAAAATGTTACCGAGATTTCTTACACTACCAAATTTCTGTCAATCATTATTAGGATATTGGATTTATGCAAAAGTTTTAAATAGTGGTGAACAATAGTTAAAGAATTTTATTAATTGGAATTTTCGTTCAAAATCAATGATCCTGAAAGTTATTTTAGTTAAATATTTCATATTAACGACTTGAGTCATTAACAAAACCCATTTAAATAGTTGTGAACAATAGTTATGGTCCTGATTTTACCTGCGTGTTGGGTAAGTTTACTAATCTCTTAACAATGGAGTACTTAAAAATGGTCATTTATTTTTATTGGGGATTAAAAATCAAGATATTATATCTGCGAACGGACTTTACCTCTTATGTAGAATATTATAGTTGAATTAAAAATTGTTATTTATCAGTAGGTATGGATAGGGATTTAATAACATAATTTTGTCGATTAATTAAATTTAATTAAATCTTCTGACACTGTCGCTCTAGTACCTAATACAAGAAAAATACAATACAAAAATTTGAAATTAGTCCTATTGAAAATCTGAATCCTATTTCTAAATTCTCGCGAACTGTTCCTGATTTCAAAATTGTTTGTTTATTTAACAGGTTCTAATTCTTCCCAGAAAAGCTATCAATTAAAATCTCCATCAAGTACTTCTTCTAAGGCAAGCAGCAGAGGTAATTGCCGTTATTCATGACTTTTTGCATAAGTAGGTACATAAAATTTTTCATTATAGTATCATCGCCTGTTACTGATTCCGATTCTGATCCTGAATGGAATCCGGATGAAAATAAAAAACGTTGTTACGATAATACTGATAATACTGGAGGTAAACTTATTGGGTATTAAAGACTAATTTTACTTAGTTTCTTTTTAGATAATACCTTTGATTGTACTTTTGAAGACGATAAATTTGAAATTTATTGTTACTAAATTACATTAATTTAATTTTAGTACAATCACACAATGAATATGGCGGAAACTAATGAAGATTTTTATAATACTGCTAGTGAAGGTAACAATTATTTCCTAATTATAAATTGACTTTATACTAATAGTATTATTTATCTTCAGCTGATAATAATAAATTGGACCAAACCTCCACCACTGATTGTAGTTCTAAAGAACAAAGTCAAGGCAGAAATACTAACGGTAGTAAATATTTTTTACTTTGAAGAAATTGATATGCACAGTTTCACAAATAAACGCTACGGATAACTTTTATAAACCTTATAAGAATTAAAAAATTACTTTTTTGTAATCGTTACTTTTAATACATAAAGAGAAAAGTGGTATATAACTAAATATATAAACTTTTTTATTTATGTATTTAATTTGACATTTGTCAACAAATACTTCAAAATTTAATTTTTTTCTAATTTTATGTGAACGATTACAAAAAAATGTATTCGCGCTGTCACCTTTTTGGTGCTCGGCCATATATTTTATCCCTCGGCTACGCCTCGGGTAAAAAAGAACAGCCTCGCACCAAGAAATGTGTAAACAGCGCACTAGTTGCGAAATCTACTATTATCGTTCACTTTTTGAACCTGTGTTCATTAATTAGGTACCTTTAATTTGAGGTAATTGGGTGAATTAATTAATTTGACCACGTCGGTTTTGTTATCCAAAAATAATATAATTACAACTTAACTAGTTGTACAATGTATTTTTTGCAGATGTGTCATTAAATGCATTATCGATTGACGAAAGCAAATATCCGACTACTTCTAAAAAACATTTTTGCTTATACTGTAAGAAATTGATTACAAAGTTTGTCTGACATTTGGAAACTATTCATAAAAACGAGGAGAAAGTGCGTAATATAATGGTACTCCCTAAAGGTAACTACCGGCTTATTTAAAATATTTAAAACGCGTTAAAGGTAAAGTAAATTTTCAGGTACTTTAGAACGGCGACAAACAACAAGGGAAACCTTGTTGTCTGTCGAAGACCACAAAAGTCTAAAGACAGTAATAAATTTTCAGTTTGTGGATATTGCAAAGGTTATTATTCACGAGACGCATTAAGGAAACACTTACCAAAATGTATAAAAAATGACGAAACAAATAATTGTAATGCTCAAGTATTTGGACGGCAAGTCAAAGGAGAAATGCATCCTCTTGCGTGTTCCATTTTGAAAAATGATGTATTTCCTGTCTTAAGAGATGATATAATTATGAACAGCATCAAATACGACAAACTAGTAATTATATATGGCAATAAAATGTGTGAAAAATACCGACAAAAGCATCACTACCCGATGATCAGATCAAGACTACGATTAATAGGGCGTTTTCTGATTACCGCGAGAAAAAAAAAACAATGAAATAAAAAATTATTATTATAATAACATAATGAAATAAAAGATTATATGTCGATATTTCATGCTAAACATTTAGATGTAGTAAAACAGTCTATTAATGACGTTGCGGGATTAGATGTTAATACAGGTAGATACTCATCTCCATCTACTGCTTTTGCTCTAAGTACAGTTATGAAAAAATGTACCAAAATATTAATAACAGAGTGTATTAAAGAACAGAAAGCTGAACTGAAAAATATAGCAGAAGACTTTCTGAAAGTCCTGGAAGAAGATTTTTCAATAACTATCAACAAAACCGTATCCGAGAACCAACTGGAGCAAAACCGCTTAAAAAAGCAAATACTTCCTAATTCGGATGATATAAATAAACTTCACAACTATTTAGACACCAATATCCACCGCTGTCAGCAATCCTTGCAACTAAAGTTTGATACAAACATATGGAAACAGCTTGCGGAGTTTACTTTGGTTTCAATTCAAGTTTTTAAACGACGTCGTGCAGGTGAAGTAGAAAGGATGTCTGTCGAAGATTTTGCTAATAGGCAAACAGTTGATAGTTCTGAAAATTCTGAATTATGCGAATTGTTGTCGGAAAATGAAAAAGTTGCTATTAATGAATTTTCTAGAGTAGTCCTAAGAGGGAAGTTGGCTAGGGTGGTGCCATTATTATTGAGTAAATATATTATAAATTGCATTGAATTCATTCTGCAGTATCGAGTGGACGCAGGAGTACCACCTCAAAATATTTATGTATTTGGCCTTCCGGGACGTAACAACTACCTTCGAGCATGCCAATTGTTAAGACAATTTTCTAAAGAGTGTGGTGCGAAAAACCCTGAATCACTACGGGGCACACATTTGAGAAAGCATATCGCCACTAAATCAGCAATGCTAAATTTACCCGACAATGAAATCGAAGATTTAGCGAATTTCATGGGCCATGCACAAAAAATTCACAAAGAAATATACAGATTGCCAGTTGTTGCAAGAGACATAACGCGAATGTCAAGACTACTTACAATGGCCCAACAAGGTCCGAAAGAAAGCTCTGTTATAGAAGATCAAGTTGGATTTATTGATTCCTCTTTGGTTCAATCGGCAACAGCGCAATCTCTTACGGATGCATCAGATCTATTACAATCACCATCAGCGGCAAATCCAAGCAAAAAAATATCAGGTACCAATATTTTATTTTAAAATTTTAGATTCCAATATAAATAAATAAATTCTCTTTAGGTCAATCTACAATAGTACAGTCTTCTGCGAGTCTATCAAACTTCTTGAAATCATCAGTTGCCAGTCCGAGCAAAAAAAGATCAGGTATCGATATTTAATTTTCAAATTCAAAACGAAACAAAAAACTAAATAAAAAACTAAACACAAAACTAAACACAACACAACACAAAACACAAACCACAAAACACAAAACAAAACACAAAACACAAAACAAAACACAAAACAAGATATAAAACAAAACACAATACAAAACAAAACACAAAACACAAAACAAAAAACTTGAAACAGAAAAACTAAAACCAGAAAACACAAAACTTAAAACAGAAAACACAAAACTCAAAACAAAACACAAAACAAAACACAAAGCAACATAAAACAAAACACAAAACACAAAACACAAAACAAAACAAAACAAAACAAAACAAAACAAAAAACAAAAAACAAAACAAAAAACAAAACACAAAACACAAAACACAAAAAACAAAACACAAAACAAAACACAAAACAAAACACGAAACAAAACACAAAACGAAACACAAAACAAAACACAAAACAAAACAAAACAAAACACAAAACAAAACACAAAACAAAACACAAAACAAACACAAAAAAACAAACAAATACAAAACACAAAACAAAACAACAAACAAACACAAAAAACTTGAAACAGAAAACTGAACACTAAAACAGAAAACACAAAACTTAAAACAAAACACAAAAACACAAAACACAAACACAAAACAAAACACAAAACAAACACAAAACAAAACACAAAACAAAAACACAAAACAAGATCACAACAACAAAACACAAATACAAAAACACAAAACAAAAACTAAACAGAAACACAACTAAAAACACAAAACAAAACAAAACTTAAAATATAAAACACAAAGTATCTTGTGTAGTCTCTCCAATGGGCAAAGTATGCAGACGATCCTGGCAAGCAGACGAGAAAGCAGTAGTAAGAAAGCACTTTGCGCTTAATTTATTAAATGAAACCCTTCCGTCTCTCGAAGATTGCGAGGAGATTATAAACGTATCAACTGTGATGCAAACAACGAACAGCTGCACAAGTCAAACCTCATGGATACACGGAACTGAACAAACGAAAAACAGCAACAACCAAAGGTAACATATCAACGGACCATCGATTTTATATATAACAATATTTATAATTTCAGGAAAATTAAGATGGTTTGATCAAGAAAAGTTTACATAAGTCAGGAATTGCAGCATCATTTAAAAAATTTAACATTGCCTACATTAGCAGAGTGCAATCTACTATTAGAACGTTTCGACATTTTTGCTGGTAGACCAGCAACTATAAGGCCTATATTTTTAACACAAAACAATAAAAACAGCAAAATGTGATACTACTTTTATAAAATGTACTAATAACAATTTTATTGTAATACATAAAATTCACAGTTTTTATTTAATGCAGTTTGTAAGACAAAAAATAAATATAAGTCATACTTCTAATTATTATAAACGTCTTGTTTTTCCTCAGTACCCCTTTATTATATATACGCAAAGGTCATGCCGATGAAACGAAATAAACCATAACAAAGACTTAACAGCCATGAAAAATCAGTTTATTATTTAACGAACAGGGTACTTCACGTACTCGTCATTTATTAATATTCAAATTCATATTCGCAAAATTATAGAGAAAATAGAAAATTAATAAAGTATAAATTTCCGTATGGTTAATCATCGCTTTCATACAGCTCACTATTAATCATTTTATACTGGGTATTACTGATTCTCTAATGAATTAACATGCAAAATAGCAATAGGTACATATAACGTACATTATGTTTGTCTACATTGAAATAATGTACAATATTAAATAATTTCTTAGACATCAATTAGAGTGGATACTTGATAATTTATTAGTTTTTATTCATAAAGGTACATAATTCAAAATCATATAAGGAAATTGTCTCAAAAGTTCCATTACAGCTTGCAAATCTAACGTATTCAGTATAGTATCAAAAGTTACCACTTATGTGGTATCCAAGTTACGTTGGCATTTAAGCTTGCGAATCAATGTTCTCAAAGATATCACTCGAACAAATTAAGCCACATACTATTCAAAAAAAATTCTTATACAAATAATATTTGGAGACTTTTGGTTTTACAGAAAGAGTTTCTTTCAATAATTGTGATCTTCATTTCAATTTAACTTCTCAAAATCTAACCGGCCCAAACTTACCACTTAACATATATATGTAACGAACCGCAAGTCATTACTTAAAATTTTTTTAATTAATTAATTATTTACTTAATAATCCGCCCTCGTAAAAGAAATGATGCAAGCTTTCTTAGTATTCAAACACCTGCAAAACTTAATCTAATATTTCTTAGTATTCCGTATTACTCAGTCACTTACATATATTGCTCATTATTTCGTTTGATTGCACAATAATAATTAATTTGTTCCCACTCCAACGTGGATTTCATAAAACATCGAAAGTTTTATACGTCAGAGTAATCTCCGCCAATTACAAATAGGATTCCCCCAAACAGAAGCCATCACCGCCTACGGAGAGTCCTCTATAAAAACCACGCCGCGCACCTGAAAGAGAAGTATTACTAAGTTAAGTAATCAATACGCGCTACGTAAACGCATCCCGCCGCCGAGAAGTATTACTACTTAAGTTAAGTAATCAATACGCGCTACGTAAACGCATCCCGCCGCCGAGAAGTATAACCGTAACCGTAACCGATTAGCCGCCGTAGTAGAAGAGTTCCGTCGCGCCACTTGAACGTGCTCCGCCGCCGAGAATTATTTAGTTGGTTTCACCAGCTCCTGTATTAGTTAGTCCATTTGACTAACTCCGATTCCAGAGAACCTGCACGTGACGGTTGTTTGAAAAGTAAATCGCCGCAAACCTAGTAATCGCCACCGCGAGTTTAGCTCCCTGTATCTGCGAACGCGCACCGCGAATCTTTTGTAAATAGCTATCCTCGATCTTGGTGATTAACGACACGTAAGTCTGTAGAGTAATTCAGAACACAAAACAAAACACCCCCCTAGGAAAACCACGAACAGCCAACACACAACACCCAGACCGCTACGGGCGAAAAACGCCACGTGGTAGTCGGGAATTCGCCAACGCACACAAACCCCAGACCGCTACGGGCAAAGGAAAACGCCACGTGGTAGTCGGGAGTATTACACCCATCACGCTAACATATACCTGACGACGAGAGCTCAGTAGGACTGTATAGACCTGCAGCTTTCCTCATTTACGCTCACTTACATTCTAAACACCTGAATTCACTAGCTCGCTGGAGAAAGACCGAAGTGCCTATAATCACCAACGCATTAAACGTAGAGTATCCGTCAAAGACCGGTAGTAAAAGAAAACCGTACCCCGATACCCACGCGTTTATTTACACGAATTTCAAGGAAGCAATCAATTAATTGTTTTCCACCAGCTTATTCCGTCAGTGTATATAAAAACCCGCCTTTAATCAATACGTATTTGTACGTGTACAAATAGGTAACGTCGTTTATCTACGGAGATTTCTTTTATTTGCATAAAAGAAATCAACACCATAAAATATCCACCCAGTAGATAACGCTTGAATAATATTACTTATACAACCAAACGTGTATAATCCGTCTAGTCTAAATTTAATGCAAAGATAAACCTCTGAAGAAGTCATATTTTCCAACATAATACATCGCGAAGTAAAATTACTCCACGAAGCATACGCGCTTGTCCGTCTTCCAGAGGTTACTAAAGGTAAAGAGCCGCGCGCAGCCGACCGATACCGCAGTCCTGCGCACCATATATGAACTCGGGATATCGATTTTCACTAGTGACCTACATTCGCGCAACCCTCGTTTTGAATAACCAGTAGTTTGTTTATAAATTCTTTTCTTTTATAGACAGGGCCGTATTCAGAATAAATAATTATTTAAACATAACGATATTTAATCATTTACATATTACGGTCATTTTGAGTATAACTAGGGAGCATTAAAATCTACTTTACAGAAACGACGTCGACAAGAATAAGTGGACGCACGGAAGGAAGGACGCCGCCGTCACCAGCAGGACGTCCAGTGGTTTGGTTAGTATTACGTTTAGGTTAAGTTGAGATAGAATAAGCATATATCTTAGATTTGTAGTTATAGGAAATATATTATTTTAAACCATTCTCTGTTTAATTATTTTATGTGGACAGTGTAAAGCTAAAGATTAAAGTTACCAACGAACCCCCCCTCTTTAGTTAAATACAAAGACCGATTGCAGTTAGCCCGGGCAAATATAAACTTGTAAGAAAGGACCTTACATAAAATGGCGCCCAACGTGGGGCGTACATAAAATAGCACACTAACACTGAACACATTGAATAATTCCTGTTACAGATTCCGAGGACAACCAGACGCACCGGAAAATAATTCATTTCTTTCCAGATTAAATAATCAATCTGTTACAGAATGAGTACTACAAAGACCGGAGAAGAAACCGACAAACGAGTAGGATGGATATATCATCTGAAGAAAGAGGAGTTAGTAGAGGAAGCCGAAAAATACAAACTAGACACAGGAGGAAATGTAGACACATTACGAACCCGGATAATTAGATATCTACGTACGGGAGAAGGTCAAGTAACCGTCATGATACCCGAAACTGTACAATACACTGCACAGCTACCGTCTTCAGCACCCGGAAACTCAGACGTAACCGGCACCCGAAGGGCAGACATTTGCGACAGAATTCGCAAATGGGGCATAAAATATGATGGAATAAGTGACCCGATATCATTCTTAGAAAGATTAGGTGAGTTACAATCCTGTTACAACATCGCGGATTGCGACTTGTTGGTAGCACTTCCTGAGTTGTTGAAGGAAAACACATTACTGTGGTACCGGAATAACCAACGATCATGGACGACTTGGCACGACTTTGTCACCAGCTTTAAAACACAATTCTTACCGCCACGACACCAATTCCAGTTAGAAGAAGAAATCCGGAACCGACTACAAAAATCCCGAGAAAAGGCTGCAGAATACGTTACCGCAATTCTCACCCTTATTCGTCGGCATGGTGACATGTCCCGAGACGCTCAGCTACAGCGAGTGTATGATAACCTACGCGTTGAGTACAAATATTACATCCGTCCACGAGATTTTAATAATCTCTCCGAACTCCTCGAATTGGCCACGCAATTTGAAATGTTACCACCTAGAGGACACTCACCGTCTACCAGTCCTAGTCGCCCGAAAGTACATTTCAGCGGATTCACCCCCACTCAAGAAAAACCGGCACCTAGACACGTAGAGGAAATTAAGAGAACGAGCACCACTCCGAATCCCGTCGCGTCCAACCGAATAACCACCGTCTGTTGGAGATGTGGACAGACCGGCCATACTAGAGAAAAGTGCAAAGGACCGTTTAAAGCTTTTTGCTCCAGATGCAGAAAAGAGAACGTCTTATCTCGCGATTGTCCGTGCCCGCGGTCGGAAAACTTCACGCGCCGGTAAAGATACCCCAGGAACCTTTAACTTCCCCGGCCTGGAAACCTGGAAAAAATACACCCGCCCACGAATGGTCTGCATGGTTACAGACAGTGAAAACCTTCACCACCAGGAAAACAACCCCTTTGACTTCCCGCCTCACCGATGACCGTTTATTCCTGAAAATTGAAGTTTTTACAACCAGTATAAACGCCCTGATAGACACCGGAGCTTCCCGCACCTATATAGGAGAAAAGGTAAAGAACCTTTTGCGAATGAACCGAGTACATCCCTGTACACAACGTTGTGCAACCGTACGCCTAGCCGATAGCTCACTAGCCGAAACTAAAGGGTTATATATTTTTCCTGCCACCGTAGAAAACCAAGTACTCCAGATACCAGGATATTACATGCCCCAGTTATCCACCGACGTAGTACTCGGATTAGACTTCCTAGAATATGTGCAAGCTACACTACACCTGCACCGCAAACAGATTGAAATTGCCGGAACCCGCATACCGTTACAAAAATCCGCAAATAGAGGGATAAGTGGAATCCACGGACCGGACAAAGACCTGCAAGAATTAGCCAGAGACGCTTTATCTAAGAATTTTGAGATTCAGCGGAAGCACTACAACCTACGCCATAGAACATACCGCCCCCGAGAAGGAGATCTTGTTTACCGGAAAACCCGCCATCTCTCAAGCAAAGCGAAAGAATTTACATCGAAATTAGCAGAAAAATACGACGGACCTTACCTAATTTATAAAGTAAGATCGCCGGTTATTGTTGAACTCCGAGAACCCGGCAGTAGGAAAAGCGCGGGAGTAGCGCACGTTAAAGATTTGAAGAACGCCTCTGACGTCGCTAATCAGACGAATCCAGTAACCAATGAAAATAACCCAACGTTAACGGCTATCAACTACGCGCGCTTTCAACCTTATATAAAAGAACAAAATTTACCTAGGACTGATATCTTACGTAAAATGGCACCCGTTGTCCGTAAAGCTAAGAAAACCCGAACTCGCATTACCCCCTGGATGCCAGAATACTACCGCCAGCCCGGGACAGAAGGCCTTCCCGCCGCCTTTGTCACACGACGTGGATCGCCCGTAAGGGACCGGTCACCGGTACGAAAACCATCGACCACCGCCGAACCGCGAACGCCGTCTCCGGAGCCGATCGAAATGGAAGGTACATGGGAGCTGTCGCCGCCTCGCCTCCACGCTGACGGACGGCCGCGGACCCCCGAGACGCCCACCCACCTCCGACGAACAGAAGAAGTAACGGGAAAAATAAAAATATTAAGCATTCATGAAATTAGGCCCGAAATATTGATGCCGCCCCCGACCGCATTGATCTCACGCGCCGCTGCCCGACGCCAGAAAAGGAATCGCAGACGCGTAACCATCCGCCTGCCCGAGGGAGGAAGAATGAAAGTAAAAAGGACGGAGTTTGAGGAAGAGAGGGTGGTATGTAACGAACCGCAAGTCATTACTTAAAATTTTTTTAATTAATTAATTATTTACTTAATAATCCGCCCTCGTAAAAGAAATGATGCAAGCTTTCTTAGTATTCAAACACCTGCAAAACTTAATCTAATATTTCTTAGTATTCCGTATTACTCAGTCACTTACATATATTGCTCATTATTTCGTTTGATTGCACAATAATAATTAATTTGTTCCCACTCCAACGTGGATTTCATAAAACATCGAAAGTTTTATACGTCAGAGTAATCTCCGCCAATTACAAATAGGATTCCCCCAAACAGAAGCCATCACCGCCTACGGAGAGTCCTCTATAAAAACCGCGCCGCGCACCTGAAAGAGAGAAGTATTACTACTTAAGTTAAGTAATCAATACGCGCTACGTAAACGCATCCCGCCGCCGAGAAGTATTACTACTTAAGTTAAGTAATCAATACGCGCTACGTAAACGCATCCCGCCGCCGAGAAGTATAACCGTAACCGTAACCGATTAGCCGCCGTAGTAGAAGAGTTCCGTCGCGCCACTTGAACGTGCTCCGCCGCCGAGAATTATTTAGTTGGTTTCACCAGCTCCTGTATTAGTTAGTCCATTTGACTAACTCCGATTCCAGAGAACCTGCACGTGACGGTTGTTTGAAAAGTAAATCGCCGCAAACCTAGTAATCGCCACCGCGAGTTTAGCTCCCTGTATCTGCGAACGCGCACCGCGAATCTTTTGTAAATAGCTATCCTCGATCTTGGTGATTAACGACACGTAAGTCTGTAGAGTAATTCAGAACACAAAACATAAACACCAGCACACACACCCCCCAGACCGCTACGGGCAAAAACGCCACGTGGTAGTTGGGAAATCATAAACGCCAACACACACCAGAAACACCCAGACCGCTACGGGCGAAGAAAACGCCACGTGGTAGTCGGGAGTATTCGCCAACGCACACAAACCCCCAGACCGCTACGGGCAAAGGAAAACGCCACGTGGTAGTCGGGAGTATTACACCCATCACGCTAACATATACCTGACGACGAGAGCTCAGTAGGACTGTATAGACCTGCAGCTTTCCTCATTTACGCTCACTTACATTCTAAACACCTGAATTCACTAGCTCGCTGGAGAAAGACCGAAGTGCCTATAATCACCAACGCATTAAACGTAGAGTATCCGTCAAAGACCGGTAGTAAAAGAAAACCGTACCCCGATACCCACGCGTTTATTTACACGAATTTCAAGGAAGCAATCAATTAATTGTTTTCCACCAGCTTATTCCGTCAGTGTAAATAAAAAACCCGCCTTTAATCAATACGTATTTGTACGTGTACAAATAGGTAACGTCGTTTGTATCTACGGGAGATTTCTTTCATTTGCATAAAAGAAATCAACACCATAAAATATCCACCCAGTAGATAACGCTTGAATAATATTACTTATACAACCAAACGTGTATAATCCGTCTAGTCTAAATTTAATGCAAAGATAAACCTCTGAAGAAGTCATATTTTCCAACATAATACATCGCGAAGTAAAATTACTCCACGAAGCATACGCGCTTGTCCGTCTTCCAGAGGTTACTAAAGGTAAAGAGCCGCGCGCAGCCCGACCGATACCGCAGTCCTGCGCACCATATATGAACTCGGGATATCGATTTTCACTAGTGACCTACATTCGCGCAACCCTCGTTTTGAATAACCAGTAGTTTGTTTATAAATTCTTTTCTTTTATAGACAGGGCCGTATTCAGAATAAATAATTATTTAAACATAACGATATTTAATCATTTACATATTACGGTCATTTTTGAGTATAACTAGGAGCATTAAAATCTACTTTACAGAAACGACGTCGACAAGAATAAGTGGACGCACGGAAGGAAGGACGCCGCCGTCACCAGCAGGACGTCCAGTGGTTTGGTTAGTATTACGTTTAGGTTAAGTTGAGATAGAATAAGCATATATCTTAGATTTGTAGTTATAGGAAATATATTATTTTAAACCATTCTCTGTTTAATTATTTTATGTGGACAGTGTAAAGCTAAAGATTAAAGTTACCAACGAACCCCCCCCCTCTTTAGTTAAATACAAAGACCGATTGCAGTTAGCCCGGGCAAATATAAACTTGTAAGAAAGGACCTTACATATATATATATATATATATATATATATATATATATATATATATATATATATATATATATATATTATGTGTGTGTGAATGCATACAATTTGTAGTTTTATACAGTAAATTTTACATAAAATTGAAAACAAAACGTAATTTAGTTTTATATATGCAAACTAATCAAATATGGAACGCCTTATTTCTATTTTTATCCTACTAAACCATTTCTAGTTTTTTTGTCCTTTAAAATGTAATCTAAAGAGAGATAATAATTACAGATACTGTTTCATATATGAGAAAATGCTGAGAAGTTTTTTACACTAGGGATAAGTGAGATAGAAAGTGTGTGTATATGTGTGTGGGTGAAATAGAAAATGTTTTTGAACCGCAGCCAGTACCAAAGGAACTCTTATGATAAGGTCCGCTCGTGTTGCTGAGAGAGAAAACACGATGTGGTTTCCTTATGAAGCGGTCGAATAATTTTAAAATGTATGCAAGTTTAGGCGCATAGCTTGCAATTTTAGACTTTCTGTATAGATTATGCTACATTACTTTATGCAGGTGTTTAATTCTTCCCTTCCAATTGCTCACAACTTTTTGTTAAGGTTAACAGATTTAGCTGCATATAAGCTTAACATCGGATAAAATAGGTTAAGGTAATAGCATTAATTCTTCATGTTTCCACGAACTGTTTGGATTTCTAAGAATTGCCCCCCCCCCCACTGCTGATACCAGCGCATATCAAGTTATAAAATTCATTGATTAGGAATCCTTATTTCCAAGACTTTGACCTTGAAGAGTAGGATCGGATATGGTCGGGATACCGCTGCAGGTGGCCATTGATTTCTAGGAATTGACACGCGGCCTTGACTTAGCTAAATTCCAAGAATTGCTTGGCAACCTTGAATACCCTTTGAAGCGGGAGACGCGTACGTGCACGGTCAGTTACGATCCGTCTAGCTATACGTGACCTTGAAAGCCAATCTAGTGAGTTTCTCAAACCTAGTTACTTTTCTAGTGAGAAAAGGGCATTAGAAGTGGGGTGTGAGCAACCTTGACAAATTAGTGACTTCTCTAGTGACTTTTTCAAATCTAGATACTTTTCTGGTGGCAAAAGTGCGTTAGTATCACCCTAGCTATACTACTCATGGCTCATACGAAGATCCTTGTGATAGCCATAGTCAATGTACCAACCGACTATGGCCTTCCAGACGGAGAGGGTAATGTTGTAGTTGTGTGTAAATCTACTTTTATGAATACTTGATTTGACGAAAAAGCATTTGGAAACTATTATACCAAAGAAAAAAAGCGGCAAAGTAGTTTATAGAGATGAGAACTCGCACATTTACGCAGGATAATAGAAAACTTCTTAGAGAGCACATAAATAGTATACCACGAGAAGCATCTCATTATTTGCGCGCAAAAAGTACAAAAGAATATATAAGTTCAGATTTAAATGTGAACCGTCTTCATAAAACATTTTTTCAGAAATATCCACTGAGCTTAGTCACCTACAAGTTTTACAAAAGAGTATTGGAAAAAGAGTTTCCAAATGTTTCATTTAGAGTACCTGGAATGTGAGTCGTTAAATTGCGAAATAAAAGCGCAGGGTGAAAGAAGTCGGGCAGCAAAACTGGAGTTGAAGGTGCACCATCGAAAGGCAGAAGCAGCTTCCATGCTCATGAAAAGAGATATCGCATCGTCGCAAGTACCAGGAAGTGTGTTCTCAGTGAATATATATATATATATATATATATATATATATATATATATATATATATATATATATATATATATATATATATAAATCTTTCTAACAAGTCAAGCCAAAGATGGTAAACTGAGCCATATACGTGGTTCGACATGATTTTACTCAATAATTCGCTTAATATGAGAAATGCAATATGTAATTAAGTTTCATTTGAAAGAACGCGCGCAATTGCATTTAGCCAATCAGTGAAAACACTAAAGTCACATGACAGTAGTAAGTTATAAAGGTTTATGTGGTGGCTTAAGTTTGTATGAATCGTGTTTTATTAGTTCCAAGTCTATCTGTTAGGAGAAGCTGATGTTAGACTTTTGTATAGTTATTTAAACCAACACACCTGAACCAGGAAGTTTGACAACAGTGCATGTTTAGTCTGGGTTATTTTTTCGTCTACAAATGGTAATGGTAATTATGCGGTCTGAGATCTTACATTCAGTACTACTTACATCAGTGGTGTGGATTAGTGTGGAATATCGATCCAACATGTTTAATAACAGAAGTAAATTTATTATGGATTTGTGCCTCAATAAACAACAAACAGGTAAGTTTAAATTCATTACTAGAAAATCAAATGTGTTATAGTTAAAAAATCTAAGCATAACACGGGCATATCATGTATTTCTGATATAAAAAAAACCGATTCGAAATAACGGTAAAACTGGGTATATATTGCATTATTATAATAAGAAGACTAAGTCTGGTACATTTTAAAATAATTCATTTGAATAAAATTGCATTAAAATTAATTATTTTAGTAGTATTAGCAGTAGTACTATTTTATTTATATCTTTACTTTAATTTGTTAAATATAGTGAAAGGTAGTATAAATTCTGAACCTGTATCAAGTTTAAATGCTATATTTAGTTCCAGTTAAAATTTCACCTTTGGATTCGTAGAGTAGAAATTGTATCTTGCGTAATATTCTTTCTTGGTTTGATGTACTCTTCAAATGCTTGTTATTCCCACCATTTTTATCCAAGTAAAACGATCAGTTCTAGTACATTGTCTTCCTATAAAAGCATTATTAGCTTTACTATGGTGTGTATTAGTTGATAGATCTTCACAATTATCTAAATAAGTAAATACAGGTTTATTCAAAAATGGTTTCATATACTTAAGTAGTCCGTCTTAAAATCCTATTTTACTATGGATATTTGATTCTATACACAGTTTTACCTGTTTTCCTTTACGAATCAATATACTTTGATTCGGAACAAATGTAACATTACAACGATTTACACGTTTACCATGATATGCTTTATTTGACATTTAATTGTTCAATTTCATGACTCATATTACGTCTTTACATTAACTTTTGACCACATAGTAACTTTAAACATTGGCTTAATCGTAAACCCTTCATATGCTTGTAGTGTTAGGTACATTAATTTTATTTACATTTTTACATACATAACTTTAATTTGTAGGTAGTATGTTAATTTTTAGTACCCATATCAACCTTAAATTCTACAACATTTACATTTTCAAGACAAATTTTCTCCTTTTGATACCTACCTAGAATAGACATTTAATCTTTCGCAGATAATGTTCTTTCTTGGTTTGATATACTCTTCAAATGCTTGTTATTCCCATCATTTTCATCCAAGTTAAAGGTATTGTACTAGTCTAATCCTTCTTCACCCATAAAATTTAAAAGGATTGCTGCCTTCATCTGGTTTACACAACAGTTTAGTTAAATCCAAAAATTAGGTTGTCAATTATTTCGTGACAGTATACCGCAATTTATCGGTATTAACCATTTAATCTTTTGGAGTTCAATATATCGATCTAATAGTGAAAGAATACCTCCTTAAAATTGCTATCCTTGCTTCTCAAAGGAAAATATCTTTGAATATATAGAAAAACCTATCCAACACAACGGTTGTTTGGATTCAGCGCCCTGAGCCTCTGACCTATCCCAATGTGCTCCGTCACACTACTTGCCCGCAAAGTTTTTTATGTCTATCCAGAAATGATTGAGCTACTTATAGCAAGGTTTTATAGGTTATCCGTAGTATATTCATAAAACGATAAATTCAAATTTTATCAAATTTTATGGTTTCGCCAGTTGAACTATTATTACGATTTGTTCTTTGGGATTTCGGCTGCGTACACTTTAAATAGCGAACTAGGTGCTCTGTACGTTTTTAATTTGGTTTTATTTACATTACGATTGCAAAATTAAAAAAACCAAACTAATACAGATACGTTCAATACGATTGTAGTTTTTCAGCAAATTCAATGTTATAATAAGGAGCACTTACCTTAAGTTGTGTATAATGTGTTTAACGGAAAATAACTTCCTAATTCCATTTACGCCACCAGCGCTAACAGGAAATAGTTAAAACAACAACACTAAACTCATTAAACACGTTTCTAATTTAGCGTCAGGTGTTAAATTTGTTACTGATATTGCGTACGCAGGTTTTAATATTTTTTGAAAATCACTTATATTATCAACAATAATATTTTTATTAAAGTTTTATGTTGATACATTTTTTAATAGTAAAGGATCAGCAAATTTAATACCTCGCGTACTTGTAGAGGTAAAGTGAAATTGTATTAATGGGTTTATTGCGTTACTTGAAAAATAGATGAAAAGGAAATATTTCCTTCTTTGGTTGTCGATGATGGTCAGCAGCGAGATTCAAAGAATTGCTATATCCAAGAATGGCTTTCGGCAGTGTCCAACGATCAACCAAAATCTGACGAAAAGGATAAAGCAACGTTAAAGCAACGAAACTGTAAAGAAAAAATTAAAGTGCTGTCAAATATTTTACTACAATCAAGTTTGTTTAACCCAGAAGATCATAAGTTGAGAAGTAATACACATAGGTTGGAGAATCTCGAAGAAGAAGAGAAGAAATCTCTGTAACATTCTAGTTTTGTTCTATTTGACGATGATTCTATAGCTGACCCATCATATATACCATCCGAGAATGGATCAGAGGTACATACGTTTTGATTGTTTTTTGGTTTTTATGTAGCTTGATTTTTAACACTGTTTAGACTGAAGTACCAACAAAAAATAGAAAATTACTACAAAAATGGGAGTGTAATATCTCAGCCCAACAACCGCTGGGAAGCACTTCTTTAATTGCTAAGGATGATTCTTGCGAAGTTTTATCAGAAATCCCAGTACAACCAGAAATAAGAATATGCTTTGAAAAGGTAGTTTTATATAATTTTTACTAAAAGTGTTCGGAAATTAGTGGTCAATAATTTCAGTCAGAAACTTTGCAATGTTCCAACTACGCTTGCAAAAAAGTAAATGGTTTTGTAAAAAATTTGTTTTTTTTTCACGCAGAAACAATGTGTTTTCGAAAATTCTCTTCATTATTCTTGGCAATATCAAAATTTTACTACCATCATTCCATAAGATCTTCTGAAGTATTTTAAGAACTGAAACATTTGCACATTAATTTCTAGACATCCAATGTATTATCATTTTATATGAAGTTCTAATTTTAAAAATTTTGCTTTTATTTTGTTTAGTCATCTGCACTAGATGAAGAAGTAAATGCAAATGGTACATTGGAAGGCAATAAGGAAAGTGAAAATAATGCAAATTCTACATTTGATCAATTACCAGTAAGTCAGCTAGTAATTCTACAGGGTGTCAGTGAAAACATGAGGGAGGATCGAATGGTAGCTTAACTAGAAATAGGACTGAAATGTTAAGAAAGTCTTGTTCTGGATGGTACCATTCTGGAACAGTTTCAACAACTTCCTACTATGTCCACAGTTTACTTGTTTTTGTGATCAAATCGAAAAATTACTGTTCACAGTGTACTTGTTTTTAATAAAAACCAGTGATTCTCTAAGGAATTTAAGTTACTGCAGCTCCAGAATGGTACCATCTAGAACAATTTCTTTGGCATTTTAGTCTTGTTTCCAGATAGAGTATCCACCATTCAAGGCTCATTTACGTTTTCAATGACACATTTTTTTATAATACAATGTTTTTAGATACAACCAGTAGAAACAACCAAAAAGAAAAACTATGCTTCTATAGCGAAAAAGATGTAAGCCATTTCATAAGGCATATATTAACATGGCATTCTACAGAAATAACAGTGCAGAAAATTATGTCACTTGGGTCTAAATCAAGAGCCCGAAGACAAGCCTTTGGAGCTTTACGGAAAAAAGGTGATTTTTTGAAAAATAGAGTAAGTGATGCAATAAGACCTGTCAAAAGAATGAATCCGAAGGAAATTGCCAATAATAATCAGTATCTTCCATGCTCTTACTGTTTTAGATTTTATAAACGGCATAGCCTTTATAGGCACACCAAAAACTGTCCAGAAAACAAAAACATAGGTACAAAAAGACAGACAGCTCAAAGCTATGGACAAACCGTTTTATTAACAAGTTCAATGTTTAAATACGATCAATTATTAGCAAAAGAACTTTTTCCTCGTATGAGGGCCGACGAAATTACTAAAATAATAAAACAAGATTTTCTGATTTGTCAGTACGGTTATTCGTACATGAAAGGACGCAAAAGCAAAGGAAATTTAGATTTTGTCCGGCAAAATTTGCGCCGCTTAGCAAAATTAGTAAAATTTTCAAGGAAGGAAAATTCAAAAATAACACAATTGATTGATATTTTAAAGCCAACTCATTTTCCAATCATTGTAAAAGGCGTAAACCATATTGTTCGATATAATGCCGAAACAGATGTTTATGAATCACCCACACTTGCAATGAATTTTAGCACGTTACTGAAGAAATGTTGTGATTTAGCTTCTATACATCTAATTCAAATCGAAAGCACTAACGATCAGAGAAAAGATTTGAAAATATTAAAAAAACTCATCGAAGCTCAATGGGCAGATGAAATATCAGCTCAGGCTGGATTAAATCTAGGTGAGAAGAAATGGAATAAAGACGAACTCTTACCGTTAACGAAGGTATGTTTCTGCAAAACACTGCGGAAAACGCTTTCAAAGACTTACAAGTAAATAAGGACAACCATATCGCTTACAGTTTACTTAAAGAAGTAGTGTATGCACAAATCATACTTTTAAATAGAAGACGACCTGCGGAGGTAGCTCAGATTAAAGTTGACAAATATGCAGCTATTAACGTTAATGAAAAATCTGGAAATACTGAATTCGAAAATTGCTTAAGCGAATCCGAAAGGATTTTGTTAAATTTCTACTTCCGTATAGTTATAAGAGGAAAACGTGGTCGAGGTGTCCCAATATTACTGTCACCTGATATGAAAAAACATTTTGATTTTTTCATTTCTTTGAGAAAAAGGTTTATACAAAATGATAATAACTATATATTCCATACAAGTGGTAACGGATGTCTGGATGGGACAAAGATTCTGTATAAATATGCTGCACAATCTAGAATTGATAGACCAAAAAGTATAAGTGCCACGAAGCTAAGAAAACATCTTGCTACAATTACCCAATTACTTCACTTTAATGAAAAAGATTTGGAACAGCTATCCCAGTTTATGGGTCACACCTTAAAAACCCACTGCAACGTATATCGTTTGTCAGATAGTATGTATCAAACCGACGAAGTTTCTAAATTATTACTGTTAATATCAGAAGGAGGCATAGAGCAATTCAAAGGAAAAAATCTTGACGAAATTGATATAGATATGACACCTGTGGTTGAGGAAGAGGACATAATCGAAAGATTAAGTAATCATGAGGAAGATAGTAACGTTGATTCCACCTCACATACTAATTTAAATACGCCCATTAAAAAGAAAAATGAAATAGTAAGATGTAAATGGACTAATAGAGATAAACAACTGATCGATAATTATTTTTCTGACCATATTAATGAAAAAATGGCGCCGAAGCGAGCAGTAGTTGAAGCCTTTATCAAGCGTCACCCAGGAGAATTCCACAATAGAAAGTGGACTGGCATAAAAGCAGTTGTTTTTAATGTATTCACGAACAAGTTGAAAGTCTTGCAATCTTAAACTTTACAATGTAATATTGTCTTATTTTTTATACTAAGATATTTTTATGTTCGAAAATAAAAATGAATTTGTATATTATATAGAATCGAATTCTTTGTTTAAACTTTGTAAAAAAACAAATAAATGCCTACTTACTTATTAACTTTTCTTAGAAAACAAACATTGAACCCATAACAAGTACATGTAAGTTTGGCAACAATGCGATGGCTCGAGATAAGCCGTTCGGATATAGGTTCATGTATATTTTGGACTGACTTGGTATGAAAAATGTAATGGCCTGAAATTACCTGATTTTTTAGGCTATTATACAAATTGTTATTTTTGACAGATTCCTTTGTATATGGCGATTTTCATGTTCCAAAGATGTCACTTGAGTCGATATATGTTGGAATTATTTTTCTATCTATATTAGAAAGAGGAGGTGCAGAATTGTTAGAAACACCTATTGGCTTGACTTTGTTACAATGTATATATATATATATATATATATATATATATATATATATTCTGCTGTTCATAAATATTGATATTTGTGATTCTTCGGGTTTTTCAGCAATAATTAGTTAATTTTAAATATTTGTTATATTTTTTATTATTCAAGCTTTCACCTTATATTAAGGCTTCTTCAGGAATATACTACGAATAAAGGATTAAATTAAATACATTGAAAATACAATTATATCTACTTAAAAATATTTTTTTTTATGGATAAAATGAAATTTTATAATTTTATTGAATAGTCGATTTGGGAACTGACATTGAAAATATATGATTTGATTATTTAATTTGAAAGTAAATAAGAATAAATAATATTAAGTCCTGCTATGTCTTCACGTTTATTCATAATATTAGATTTTTTTTTAATTTCCCACATTTCTAAAAATTGTTTTTTATGAGCATTATTTTCGGAAATAAGAATTTCAACGTTGTTGAAGTTAGAATAGTGAGTATTGTTATTACAATGAATAGAAAGCATACATGATATTTTACCTAAGTTTATATCGCTTTTGTGTTGAGTGAGACGATCTTTAAAAAGTGTTTTTGTTTGTCCAATATAATCTAAATTGCAATCATTACAAGGAATTTATAAACTATTGAAGAATTTTGTAATTTAGGAATGTCATCTTTTAATTTGGTATAAATGTTTGTAAAAGACAGTTTAAATTCTTTATTATATTTTGTAGTTATTTTTCTAATTTTATATGATAAAGGTTTTATAAATGGAAAAGAAAAATATTTAATTTCATCACGTTGTGTTAATAGATTTTTTTAAATACTTGTTTGAAAAAACAGGTCATTATTTCTAAAATCATTGTGAGATAATTTAATAATTCGTTCTTTCATATTTAAAACGAGATTAATTAAATAAAATTAAAATTCTTGAAAACAATAATGAAATTCATAAAAAAATTCTTTTACTGAATATTGAAATGTTTCAATGACTTTTTAAATTCAAACGCTCCTACCCGTCTGGACGACGACTTAAATCTAGGAGAATCAAGCTTTTTAATGATCTGATCTTTAGTTATATCACTTATATCGTCTTTGTCAGGCCATTTAAAACGTGTTTCATTAATTTTTTTGGCAAATCTTATTTGGTAACTGGTTATCGTTGATTTTGTAATCTGTCCCACATATTTCCGCATCATATCTTTCTCGGAAATAACATTTACTATAACCCAGTCTCCAACATCTATATTCTGATAATCAACCCCTTCATTTTCGGATTCACTAGAACAGTTAACACTTTCACTGTCAGACATAACGAAATCAGATTCTGGTGATGGTGGTAATAATTCTTCATCTTCCGATGAAGTGGAGTCCCTTAGTTGTTTAATCCTTCTCTTCACTCGCTTTGCTTTAGCATGCATTTCTTTTTCTTTCTTTTCTTGTCTCAATTTAATGTCGTTTTCAATTTCCAATTTTTCTGGGGTGTCTGTCAAAATCTTGTTACTTCCTTTCTTTCTTCCTTTACGGAAGCTTTTTCTGGATTCCGCTTTAGGATATGGTCTTATAACTTCTGGGCTTCTAAAAGGGAAAATCGGCGTAACTGAGGACGTAGAAGGTGCGGCTAAATTATTTATCGGTGGATCGGACCTAACTGAGGATGTAGAGGGCTGAGGATTGGAATTAGGGGTTGTAGAAGGTAAAGGTAACTTTTTTAATGATGCACTGGAATTGGTTAAAGAGGTAGTGTAGAATTTCTTAACAGACACAGTAAATGAGGTTGGTTTTGGGGTAGTTAGTGGAGAGGTGTAAGTCGTCTTTTATGCGTGTATAAAGCCTTCAGTAAGTTCAGAAACATTTGTACGAGTTTCAGCAGAAATCGTTGCCGGTGAAGTATTATTAACGTTTATATCAACATCTACATCATTAGCAGGAATGTCTCGGTCTGTAACATATGACGATAAAAACTCGTCATCAGTAAAAATATTCGAATCAAATGGTGAAATCCCAGTTACACAGAAACCATTTAGAATGTTTTGTAGTGTCATCGCTTTGGGAAAAGCCTTTCCTAAACAACCAGCTAGGTCATAAATTGTCAGTGGTCGTCCAGGATGTGATCTCATCCAATCGTCGCAGGCTGTATTGTAGTAGGCTTTTAATGGTCCAAATAATGCCCTGTCAAGGGGTTGTAGCTTGTGACTGTCATGGTTGTCAAAGATAATTAAGCAGGGGTTTTCTTTGGAACGTTGTGAGAACTTCTGAAAATGTTGAAGAAATTTGACAAAAATAGGCGCAATCATCCATCCACTAGGATTTGTAGTTCCGCATGTCCCTGGTGGTGCATTATCAATCATTCTAGGTTGCCAATTCTTGCGTGGGAAGACCATATACGGGGGAATATGATTTCCAATAGCATTTATACCTGTACAAACTGTAACCAACTGTTCACGTTCAACAGAAGTTACTTTTGAAACTTGTTTTTCTCCTCGGCAGGCAATAACTTTTTTAGGTTTATGAACTGTTGTTATTCCCGTTTCGTCGATATTCCAAATTTGTTCAGGCTCAAAATGAAAACAATCCAGTAAATTGCGTAAGTTATCAAAAAATTTAGAGACATTATGTTTATTGAAACTTGTAGCACGTCCAAGACTAGTTGCTTCTGGAATACGTAGCGAGAGGCACTTGTGTCTTTTCATAAAACCGTATAACCAATCATAAGTAGCTTCACCTTTTTGTTGCCATTTTGGAGGATATTTTTATTATTTTGTGAAGCATATTCGTATGCCAATTCTCGTACAACTATAGGAGTTAGTCCATGGTGAAGTTTGCTAACTTTTTGTAAATACTGAACCAATATAAGCTTTTGTTCATCCGTAAAAACTTGGGACTGTCTGTAATTTGGTTCATAATTAATTTCTCCTGCTTGTTCTTTCTGCTTTTTTGCGCATCGTTTTAGAGTCATTACAGGAACATTAAAGTTTTTTGCTGTACCTCTTATAGATTCCCCTCTCAACACAGCTTGTACCGCTTTTTTTAATATGTCCGTATCAATTGGTTTTCTCTTGCTAGACCCTTCTTTTGTTATGTATACGCGTGGCATTGTGAATTCTGAAACAATATTTTTCATTGTATTTCAGATAATTTATATAAGGGAGACTTGATCCCCGGATCATGTCTTCCACATGTATATGGAACAAGTCTCCCCAATATCACACATATTATAAAATATGCTTTTACAACTTGATTATCTTATCTAAATTTAGCAATACATAAAAAAACGTACGCCTAAATAAATGTACTTTCAAATACGTATTTGTATTTAAGTATCTTTTAAGAATTAAAATACTTAAAATCAAATTAAAAACCTACCAAAAACAATTCTGCTGCACCCCACAAACACTTTTAGTTACCACGTGTACATTCAGCGTTTCTAAAGGAACTGACCGTTATGTCTCGAGTGTATACGTAAGAAGCTAGCATTGTTGCCAAAGCAAACGCAAAGTCTCTGCGTTAAAGTGATTTTAATTCGGTGGATCATGTCTCCCATAAGGATCAAGTGTCCCCAGTTTCCCCTATATATATATATATATATATATATATATATATATATATATATATATATATATATATATATATACGCCCAGCTATCAAAGTGAGGACGCACCGTAGAATCGACGATGTGAGGACCACTAAAACGAGAGGTGCTAGACACTTGTAATGCGTTTATCTCTCCTTATTTAATGCAGGGAAAAGTAAGCATGACAAATATACTCTTGATATATTAGAGATTTCAAATGTAATTTTAAGGCGTATATCAGAACAAAATGAGGACCGTATTATCGTACTATTAAAGTGAGGTCAGTATATTTTATACGTTATTCTACTAAAGTGAGGACCGTATAACGTGATTATAAGTATAAAGCGTATATTGCGAGGACCTGCCAAATTGTACCTCGTGCACAATCGGAAAGAAGCGAGCATGTGAGAATTAACCTTAAACTTTGTCATGCGTTTACGTGTTAGTACGTTGTGATTTTTTATTAGAAATTAGTATTAAAAGGAATAAAATAAACATTATAAATATATCGATCTTTAAACATAACCGAAAATGTGTGTATTTTCTAAAGAATAGTAAACATAGTATCAAGTTAGTGTGCTCTCGTCAATGTGAACAGAATTTTTATCAGTAAAATCGCAATAACAAGTCACATGTTCGGCTGCACGTGTGCAATATTGCGAGTCATTATACGCACGGTTTTTCTATATTAGAGGTAGTAGTGCTTTCCAGTGTTCTAAGTTATTACACTAAAGGTAAGGTTTATAATATTAATTAGCCAGTTTGAAATGTAGTTATTTCAGTATGGATCGAAAACAAAAATTTTAATGAAGGCTCTGTGTATAAAAGATGAAGGTACCGTGAGAGCACTACATATCCCAACATATGAAACTAAGGGTTTAGATATCAGGGATAGGAGATTTTGTTAAAGGTGAGTAGAAATAATTAATTTGTCTTCCTCACATCACATGCCGCAATTATTGCTGTGCAAATTCTCAAATTTTACAGACAAATTTTCTGAAAATGGGTAGGTACCTATTAGTATTTTTAATAATACAAATAGATACTTTATAATAAAATTATTTAAGAGACAAAACATTAGTTTTGAGTTAGGTATGTATTTCGTACACGTATTCACGACGGTTCACCTAAAAGTTTGTAAAGTCTATTGCTATTAAAAAAATTAAATATGTGTGTATGTAGCTAAAATTAATTAAAACTTAATTATTTTTAATGATTATCGTTTTTCCAAGCATTTACATAATTCCACTTTGAAAGATTCGATACCTACCTATATTTCTTACTTTTTTAATTCTACATGCCCAGCCTTCATGTGAGGTTAATTTATTTTTAATCTGTGTCTATACAAACTAATATTAGGACTTCAAACGGTTGATTCTTGGTTCACGAATATTATGATGAATCATCATTTGTATTGCATTATTTAAAATGAATAAGTGATTTTAGCGGATGTCCAATCGTTGCTTCTGACTCTTAAGCCTTCTTGGCGATAAATTTTTATTTATTTTTTTAGACCAGATAAGTCCTTTACTGATCAAAAGCGGTATTAAATAATATATAAATGTCTTTAATAAGATCCGTAAATCTTTGCGTGGGCCTTTTCAGGAAATTTATGGATCTTTCACAGCTTTTGAAGTAAAAATATTTCGTTTTCGTTAATAATATCCGCGTGGGATTTCAACATAATTATTTCACAAAATTGACATTTATACTGCTTTAAAAGTTTATGAGCTAAATATCCCGCCACATAAACGTTAGAGCAAATTTCAAGGGAGTTTTTTTTGGAAATGGCATCAATATTTTCTTTATTCTATACAACCCAATACACTCGGTATTTGGTGTACTTAAATTGTGACCTTTCGAAGACACTTCCTTTAATACAAAAGGTCATTTCCAGAGAGCTCACTATTTTCTTCCTCGTTGTTCTCTTGTAAGTCTACATCTATATACAAATGTTCCGACTGACCATCTTCTCAATTTGAATTGCCTAAATTTTTTGCAATCTTATCGAGATATTTCTTTCCATACTGATTCTAACCTGACGAATAGTTGTATTTAGATTGTAGCCAGATTGATTTCTTATAACGAAAAAAAAATTTCAAGAGGGTCTTGGTTTGTGAAGTTGGTTAGTAGATACTTCATCTGATCTTTTTTCAATTTATTCCATAATAATAAAATAGTTCTTAAAGTCCATTGAAAACCTTTAAGGCAGTAAATATATTTTCCTTGCCGACTATTTTCAAATACTTCTATGTTTTTAAATAATACTAAACCGGATTCTGAGACACTTTCAGTTTTAACATTAAAAATGGACAGGGAACGTTTATAAGGATTGCCATCTCTTAAGACAGGACTGTTTAATGTGTCAAACATATTGTTTACATTTTCGATAGATGCATCAGCAGCAAAAGCCGTCATACTCTTAAGCTGTCCCAATAGATGTGCCGATTCTATAGCAGAAGCCATCGTGTGGGAAAAAAATTTGAAAATTGTTCGGCTTCAGGTGTTCGTCCTTAATTTTATACACAATATATGTGGGGAATAAATTTGGTGCAAAATTTTGGCTAGTTGTAGTACCTATATAAAGAATACATCTCAAAATTACCGTTCTTGTCCAGAGGTCAGAATGACCGACCACAGCAGTTTTAGGTATTTACAATAACCGGCGGTGCTAGTGTTAATAAATCTCGTGCCGCTAATGAATAATGAGGTGAGACACCATCTGGTTGAAAGTAAACGATGTCTCTAATTCCAACTAATCCATATAATTTGTACCCGTTACAGCTAGTTCCGTAAAAAAAAGGGCCATAGGTTTCGGATAACGCACACACAAACATTAACTTTTGGACTATCGCGTTCACATTCATTTTTCAGAACCCCATATTCTCCAGTTATGTATGTTACACATTCCGCTAAAATGGAAACTTTCCATCGTCAGACATAATAACTTTTCAGTTTCATTCCTGAATAAATCTAGTACAGTTTCGTATACCATTAGTCGTTTTTTGGTACATCTGCATTTAGTCTACTTTAAAGACTTACTCCGTAGGTATTATCGAAAACTAGTCTTTTAGGCTTAAAATCGCCAAAAACGGAAACAAAGTCAAATATGTCGTGGTTTGTTCGATTTATGCGGTTGTGTTCCGCGCTCAAGGTCTCAAACTTGGATTATTCATTGGGCCAACATCATAAATAAGTCAGCAAAGAATCCGAACTACCGGATTTGACGCAAGGTACCACCCTTTCAGGACTAAATGGGAGAACACATAAATGACATGTATACTTCCGTGAACTACGGCAGTGTTCTGAGGAACATCTTAAGGTTAAAAGTAATATAAAGTTCTCCTTATGTTTAGTTTAACTTTTATGTTTCAGATAGCCACAAAGTCTGTATAAATAAATTGTCAGGCGGAGAAGAACGCCCAAAGCAAGACGAACCTTTACAACAACAAAACCCTTAATACAACATTATCCTTCTTGGTGCTCTGAGGATGAAACTGCTGCTGAACTGTTGCAATCTCCACGTGTTTCTTCAACAGAAACGTTATATAATTATAGAACAAGATTTGCAGTTAAAAGAAGACTGTTCAGTAAATCTGGCGATGAAGATAAAGAATCTGCTAATGCTAATCTTACGTCTACTGCTCCTACGTTCTGTGTTATTACTTCATCTGTGGATCAACAAAGTCCGTTGGATCCTACTGTGTGTAGTGAAGACGAGTATGTACCTCACTCTGCAGATGAAAGCAGTTCAAGCCATGACAGCAATTCAACAATTGTAATTCCTAAAATACCCCAAATTGTGATTGAGCTGAGTAATATGCAACCAATTTATGATCAAAATGTTTGAACAGTGCGCCATGCAGCAAAACATGAATAAACAAGGAATTCGTACTCAAGATATTAGCAAGCATCATTTCCGAAAAGTCACTCCCAGTAATAAGTCTATTCAAATACATCAAAATTTGATATTACAGGTATTTTACATTTACTTTAAATAGTTTCTTTAAAAGATATAAATTATTGATACGATAACAAAAATAATGAAGTATTTTTTGTAGTTTATGATGACAACAATAATAAAGTATTTTTATAGGAATCAAATACCATGCAGCAAAACATGAATAAACAAGGTATTCGTAGTCAAAATATTAGCAAACAACATTTCCAAGAAGTCACTCCCAATAATGAGTCTATTCAAATCGATCAAAATTACATATTACAGGTACTTTACATTTACTTTAAATAGTTTCTTTAAAAGGTATAAATTATTGATACGATAACAAAAAAAATGAATATGATGACAACAATAATAAAGTATTTTTGTAGGAGTCAAATACTAAAAAGCAGACAAAAATAAAACGCGTCTGGAACAAAAGAGATTATTGTAGTTTTTGTGACACTGAAGTTTTAAAATTTTCTCGGCATGTTTTGAGGCACCATAAACAAGAAATTGAAGTCCAGCAGATTTTAGCCTACAACATACATGACAAAAAGGAAAGCTCTTTTCAACAAACTTAGAATCAGGAAATTTTCTAAAAAGTACTATAGGAAACAATAATATTGTACCTGTAAGGCAACCTAGAATGAACAATCCAGTAATGGATGCCCCATGTATCGACATATTTACCTTGTAAATATTGTAAAGGATTTTACAAAAGAAAGCATGTCAAAAAATGTCCTCATAATGATAACAAATCCAAGAGAATAAATGCGCAATCAGAAGGTCAATCTTTGTTTGCTACTTATAAGGATAATGATTTACTCAGGAACGAGGTATTTCCCATTATGAGAGCTGATGAAATATCTTATACAGCCAAAACAGATCTACTTATATGCGCGGTGGCAAGAAGGTATTTAAAAAGCCATCCTGATAAACAATTTCGGTTAGTTACATCTAGAAAAATGAGACAACTGGCTGCGTTACTCATTGAAATAAAAAAGATGAAGTCTGTTAAAAATTTATTGCAAGCCCTAGATCCAGCCAATTTTGAAATCATTGTAGAAAGCACAAAAATTATCGCCAAATTTGATGCTAAAACTGGTACGTATGGTGCCCCTTCATTAGCAAGTCACATGGGAACAGAATTAAAGGATTGCATTAATGTAGGCTATAATATGTCATTGAAGCTACACCATAAGGAGACAGAAGAAACGACAAAGTTGAAAGCTTTAAGAGAACTTGTAACAACTGAATGGCGCTACGAAGTATCAACAATCGCAAATAACGATTTGCAACATAAAAAATGGAACAAACCAACTCTTGTTCCTCTAGCAGAGGACCTGGTATTAGTAAAGAAATATTTACTTGCAGAAGCTGAAAAATTAAGAACTGATCTAAAACAAAACCCAAATAATATAAAGACTTTTAAAACTCTGCAGGAAATATGTTATGTGCAGCTCCTTTTATTAAATAGAAGACGAATAGGTTAACTACAGAGAATGACAGTTCATTCATATACAAGTAACATTAATAATGAAAGTAGCACTGAGTTTGATAACTGTATAAGTGAGAGTGAGAGAGTTTTACTGAGGTCGTTTAAGAGAGTAATTATTAAAGGAAAGCGCGGTCGAGGAGTTCTGTATTATTTACAGAGGAAATTGTAAGAACCACTAATTTATTATTGAAAGTTCGTGCGAATTTTGTTCAAGACGGAAATATTTACTTGTTGCAAATACAAAATCTCCCAATAGTATTAGTGGATCGACGGCTGTATATACACATGTAAGGCGAGCCGGAGCAAAAATCCTGCCGCCTTGACTTCCACGAAGTTACGAAAACACCTGGCGACCATGTCACAGGTTGTTAATCTATCGGAACAAGACTTAGAGCAGTTGGCCAGCTTTATGGGTCATACCTCCGAAATCCATAAAAGTTGTTATCGACTACTAAACGACCTTTACCAAATAGCGAAGGTTTCAAAGTTACTTATACTTAATGAACGGGGAGAGGCTTCCAAATATAAAGGAAAGACTCTGGACGAAATCGAAATTGATTTAGATGTAGTAGAAGAAGAGAATTCGGATGAAGATGACGATAGCGAAAAAAATAATAACAACAATCAACCGAAATCAATGGCAGAGACTGTTGATGAAAATAGTTGCATTAATCTACCAGAAAACGTAAGTGAAAAATAATAATAATTAGCTAATATATTCTATATTATTTATTTTGTTAATGTTTTCATGAAATCGTATAAGCCAACAATTACGATTGTTTCATCAAATTATACACATAGCTTTATATTTTAATGTTTAAAATCTTTATCGTACTGATTTTTAAAATGAATAGAGAACCGCGTTGGCCTGAATTTTTATTTTATGTTTTGAAAATGAGTCTATATTAATAAAAATGAATCGCCGCAGTGTATGTAATTCCATAACTTCTGAGCGACTGCACGAAGTTGGATAATTCTTTTTGTTGTGTTCGTTATTCTAAGGAGAAGGTTTGTATACAAGAAAATTTAAAAAATCGAAATTTAAAATGTAAAATATGAAATCCAGAAGCCAAAACCAAAAATATTGTAAATTACAAGGCATTATAATAGTTATTGTCAATTATTTCATTGTAATTTTATTTCATTATTTGGTCACATAAATGGAAGATTTCGTATCATTTTTGTCATTAAGTACGTAATGAGTAATATTCCCGGTACGTTTTAATTTGACGAATTTATCGCTTTCGATAAATCAAACATGTCAATATACGGAATTACTGATAATGCAACTGATTTGAATTTACAGGAAGTGTTACATTTCCTTATTCCGCGACTGCACACGACCCGTGTAAAACCGAGGCGGGCATATAGTAGTAAAACAAGTTTTTTCAGAATTTTGAAAATATTCACAAAAAAAATATGGCGGTACGAAGTTCACCGGGTCAGCTAGTATTTTATATTCTTAAAAATTAGTTTTATAGTATTAATTTTTGACTCAAAATAAAAAAAATATTTTAAATTTAACCCTTTGCACTCCAGCCTTGGGTGTCACATAGTGTAAACACGCAAAAAATACTTACAAATAAAATCTGTGCGAACGCAGTCAGCGTACATATATGTAACATTAAGATTTTAAAGAGTACGTTTTGCGTCACATATAATATGTCACATTCATACGATAAAGGTTATATAAATAGTATTTCGCAAAGTTATTGTATACATAGTTTTGATTACTTTTTCTAATAGGAAAACCAGCCACGTGGACAGAAGAACAAAAAAATTACACTTGCCTTTTTGAAGATCATTTAAAGAAACAAATTCCACCGAAGAAACATGAATGCCTGCAATTGCAAAAGATAATCCTGGTGTTCTAAATAACAAAAGTTAGCAGAAAATTAAAATATTTGTTGTTAACAACTATGTTAAGAAATAGATTATTTGTACGTTTTACATAATTTAAGTAATTTTAGGTAATGTTACCTAACGAATATTTACTTTCTATTACGTTTGTATAAATTTTATAAACCCTTGCAAATAATAAAATTTTTACTTTACTGTAACCTCAAAGTCAATTGTATTTACGTGATTACGCTATAATACAACCTAAATAATATAAGACCCACATTTAACCACTATATTAAGTAAAGAGAAAATTTTAAAGATATAATAACTTTCAAAAGAAATGTTAATATTTTGTTAAGTTTAAAGGAGGTAGTGGGACAAGGTGTGTGGAAAATACAAAATGGCTGATTACGGCTAAACTAAGCGGAAATCATAAAAATGTGACTGAACATTTTAGGTTTATTTTCGTATGTAGAATCCGGATGTGCATAGTGCTACAATCTGTATTCTTGTTTCAAGTTATGGAAGAAAAGATGTACATACTACTTAATTTCAGTTGTCCGCGAACAACTGAAGATATTTACATGCCGTAAAGTGGAAAATCAAGCTAATTAATAGGGCTACTTATACTATTTGGTCCCTTTTGTAGGGTCATAAGAACGCTTTCAAAAAAAAATTTTATTCTTGAAAAACTCATTTTTTTCTTTTTTCGCTGTTTGGGGTCTCAGGACCCATAAAATAAAGTTAATGAGCACGCAAATCTCATTTTTAAATATTTCAGACATTTGTACACTTGCAACTCAAATCGCGATGGGCACAGCCATCTTATCCCGCTACCTCCTTTAATATTCAGTTAACGTTAATCACTAATATATTTTGCAGCACATGTCAGGGTATTTTGAACACCCTGTATACGTATTGGGTAATTTTGTTTGTAGTCTTATGTACTTAGTTAGATTCCGTATACACATATATTTTTTTTTGTCAAGTTATGTTTTATAGTAAATTTGTTTTAACGTGTGTAGCGACCTTTAGGGATGGTAGGTGTGTGGTGAGCTTTAGATTCTTTGTTTGTGAAATTATTATTCCGAAATTTAGGTTGTTTTTCCTTATTATTTCCCGTTTATAGAAGTTTGATTAACGTTTATTTGTAAATAGTTGTCTATAAGTTTAATTAAGGTTTATTTCGTTTGATTTCCATAAAACATAATAGAAAATTAAGTAATTTAAATAAATAGTGTATTTATCGGCGTATGATGTCATGTTAGCGACATAAAGACGCTTAAGTATAGTTGTTCAGTTTATTATTAGGTATTTTGGTTTTGATTCATAGAGATTACATGTGGGCCTTATTGTTCGTACTTTAAGGTAAACATACAGAGGCTGTACAGGATATTTTTGCTGACGTTTAGTTTTTCAAATTTACCGAGTCCTTACGGACGGAAACGAATTTGTGTATGGGGTACTTATTTTCCCTTCCGTTTTTTAATTGGTGGAATTAATTAGATAAGATTTTTATGAGTAGTGGGATTCAAAATTCAAAGATGGATTTTGTTAATAATTTTGGATTCTGAAACTGATCGCGCTCTCGTGTACTAGTATTACGGTGCCGCTGGTTACGCTTTAAGGGGTGGTTTAGAACGTTGAAATTTTGGACCTTGTGGTGTTTAACGAACGTACTTTTTGTGTAGTAAGGGTAGTTTAGCTACTCCTGAAGATTACCTGTGAAAGGGATTTATTAAAATTGTTCATCACCAAAGGATTATACCTAGTGCCGATTTCGGTTTTACGTAAAGTTACCTAGAGGACATCGTCGTGTTGTATAGTGCTTCAGTGACCTATTTGGTTTATATCGCTTCTGCGGATATTAACATCATCGTTCTTGCAGTGCCACCTATTTATCGTACAAAGCGTGTTTAAAGATAAAGAAACTTTCGCAATATATTACAAATTATATTTAATTAAATCAAGTTATTAACATTTTGGATTATTAGTGGAAATAAAACCAATTAAAAGCTAAAAGTTATCAAGTAATTTTGAACGCTCAATATTAATATTTTAAAAGAAGTTTTAATTTATGCAGTAACATTTTAACGCGAATCAATCAAGAATTGTTTGTGTATCATAGAACAATAGTCAACATTTCATTCATCATTTTGCCGTAACCGACCACCTGGTTATCTTCCACCTATATTGTAACACAGAAGAGGTGTAATTCTAGACCGTAAGGTAACATAATATTGTTTTTTATTGAATATTTCAAGATTTTTGTGTGTTTCGAATTATTTTTTATGTGTTTATGAAAGGTTTGAAAGCGGGTCATTTTTTTGTTAAAGTAAGTTGTTGTTTAATTTGTTTAGCGTAATTAATTATAGTTTTGACGCTCCGCCTTCACACTTTTTATTTTAGTATTAAAGGGCAATCGACCCTATTGTAGTGTGGGTATATTATCCACGAATTTTATATTTAGGTTAAACGATTTAGACTGGCGTAAAAGCAGTATTCTGATCAGACATCCTGTCGCCTTTTAAGCATTTATTTTTTTGTTTATACGCATTATCGTATGTTTACATTTTTTTATATTTATCCTTTTATTATTATTTTATTATAGTTTGTTAGGTTTTATAAATGTGTTTTAATTCTATGGAAACCCTTTTGTGTTACATAAGAGTTTTTTGCAAATTGCAAATTACCGGCGTATTTAGTTTTAACGTAACGAAGTTAGTTTTTTATTTTATTGAGTAATAGCGTTATTAATATTTAGTTTTTATTTGATTTTTAGTTGAGTATTAATTCATTTAGAGTTCATTCTATAGCTTATTTTTTTTTTGTTGTTTGTTTTGATTATTATTTAATGCCTAATTATTTACACGGAGGTGTATTAACGTAATTTTTATTGAGTGTTTATCACGCTTTTATTTGACAAGCGTGTAGTGATTTCTTTGAAGCCCGATTTTAGGTGGTTTGCTGAGTTGCTGTCCAGCACCCCTGGAATCGATTACGGATAGGTAAGCGTATGTTTTTGTATGTTTAGACACGCTATGTACTCGTAATTTTGGCACGACAACCCTTATTTTGACTACCAAACATTCTGGCGCCCAAACCCTGATTTTGCCTTCATCCCTATTTTGACTTACGTACGATTTACTATTCTGGATGTGCAAAATTTTTTTAACATCTGACCTACACCCATACGCTGGCTAGTCGGGGCAAAAGGCCAATTTATCTGTAATCCCGTTCTACCACCCGTTTATACCGTTACACACACTGTTGTCACTTCTCCGGTCCTCATTTGGTACGCGCCACATAATCCTACACACAATAAAAATAATACGTCTAGAAAATATACTGCGCAGCATCACTCTAGTGGTGAAGTCCCAAACTAAAATATACGATCTTCATCATCGTCCTATCAAAGTGAGGCCCACAATATTTGGCGATTTCAATTTCCAATAACAAGTTTTTAAAATAGGACAATGAACTGAACTCCACTTGGTTATATTTTGCGGTAGCAAAGCAAAAGGAAAGAAAATAGTGTCTCTGGACATTTTACAGGCAATAACGTTGTGAGGACCATATATGGACCTCACTTTGACATGGTACTCACAACTTCCGCAGATTTTGAGCAAGTGGACCTCACTTTACACGCTGCAAACATATATATATATATATATATATATATATATATATATATATATATATATATATATATATGTAAGATCGTACTCTGCATCCCTGCTGATAATAAAGATGGGTAGTTCGTGATGCTACCGCTAGAGTTAGATAGTCACAGTGAGTTGTCAAAAGAGATTGTCTAGTATATTTTTGTTATTTTAAACCCTAATTTAATTGTATAAATTCAGTTTACTTTCAGGTAAGAATATTAAATAGTTTTATGTAATTCCATATGTAACTTAATAAAATACGTTCTTTCAGCAATTGAATTTAAACTGTTTTTCTCAAAACCAAACTAACCTACCAAGCATACACATATTATATAAACTGAATTTTGCAAAATAAACAATAAAACGAAGGTAAAATTTCATATAGTTAATGAAAAATCTTCATATTTCCAAATACGTTAGAAAACGAAAATCACCATGAAGAACTTTTTTCAAAAAGTGTAATAAAAAACAGTGTAGCTTCTATTAAAAAAGAATTGGGTTTTAGAAATGTAGTAATAACCTTAGACAAAACATTAAAACCAATATATCTGGATGAAGAAAATAATTTTGTCTTCAAAAATTTTTATCTTGAAGAAGCATATATTTCAACAAATGATAATAAACAAACAAATTCAAAAGACACACAGAGCGAAACAGCAGGTTTACTTCAAATGATACAGGATCTGCAGGAGCAAATTAAAACAAGTAAAAAATTTAGAATATGTGAAGCTGAACGAAAGTTAAATCTTGAAAAATTTAATGGTAAATGTGATGCCATAGGATGGCTTGAAAAGTTTAACACAGAGTGTGAACGTTTTGATATTGATGATGGAGATAAGGGTGAGATTATGCGTGTGTTTTTAACAGATTCTGCTGTGGATTGGTATTTGTCAAATATGAAACAGGAGTGCAACATTGGGAAAAATTAGAAGAATCGTTTAAATCAGTTTTTGGAGTTAAAAATTGGTCATGTGTTAGATACGCTATGCAATACAAATATATCAATGGAAGTTTATTAGATTTTTTGCTTACTAAACAGAAATTATTATTAGATGTTGAAAAGGACATGACTCAAACTAGCTTATTAAATTTGATGGTCATTGGCTTGCCATTGCACGTACAAAGTAAATTAAAAAGATCTGATATACTGTCTCCAGATAAATTGTTTGAAGAAATAGGAAATCTTGATATTATTCGTGATAGACCTAAATATAACCAAAATGTAAATAGAAGGGAAGAAATCGAGACTAGGAATTATAACAGACAAAGAACATCTCATACTCAAATAAATAAAAGTACTGCCTGTAAAATTTGTGAGAAGTTGAACTTACCAAATAGGTTCCACCGGAGAAGTTTTGTTGGAACCAAGAGAAAATGGTAGAAAACCTCATGTAAATATAAACGAGGCTGACTTTTAGAAACAGATGATGACATTTATCAAGTTTTGAACATTGCTAGTAAAAAGATTGACTAACGGAACCAGCCAAAAGTGCACCAGAAAAATTAATAAAAATTTATGTCAATATAAAAGATAAAGTATTTGAGTCGATATATGATAACGGTTCAACGGTCTCATTGATAAATAAAGATATAATTGATAAGTTAAGTTTAAAATTGTTTAGAAGCTCGGATGTTCTAAATTCTTTATCTGGTAGTACCAGAGGCTGCGTACAACGTTGAAATTAAAAATTGGTGATATTGAAGATGAAATAGATTTTTATATACTAGATAATAACGTATTTCTTTATAAAATTTTACTTGGACTTGACGCCATTCGAAAATTTAAGTTATCACAAGAAGAGAATTTAAATATTTTCAGAAAACAATAGAAAGAGGTTTACAAAATAGTGAAAAAGTTGACTTTAATGAGTATAGGAATGTGGAAAATAAAGAAAATTTTGGTGAATTAAATAAAAATAAAAAGGAATCAAATAAATATGTAATAAATAATAATGTGGAATATTTGTGTGAGAATAATGATAATTATCTTAATAAAGATCAAAAAGAATAATCACTCAGTTAATTGAAGATAATATGGACTGCTTTGCGGTAAATAAATATGATGTGGGACATATTACAGGTGCAGGTGGTGCTCATGTAAAGCTATCTGTCGAGAAATACGTGTCACAAAGACCAAACAGATGTTCAGTTCCTGATAGAATAGAAATAGAAAAACAAGTAAATGAGTTACTGAAGGCAGGGT
The DNA here is from genome assembly GCA_036346205.1 of Vesta saturnalis. Lineage (NCBI taxonomy): Eukaryota > Metazoa > Arthropoda > Insecta > Coleoptera > Lampyridae > Vesta > Vesta saturnalis. Next base: position 2,197 of record JARFJB010000837.1, on the reverse strand, counting down.
TGGTGACAGAGTCAAGTTCTCCTTTGCTGCTCCGTAACACTTGCTTTTAAAAAGGTGAAGGAAAGACAAGACTGTATAGAATTTCGACAGTTAAATAAGATAGTTGTTCCAGAAGCCTAGCCCTTCCTAGAATTGAAGATATGTTGGCTAAATGTTACGATTGTTCATATTTTAGTGTTTTGGATGCTAATTCAGCATTTTGGTCAGTAGAAGTTGAACAACAGGATCGAGAAAATTAGCCTTTGTTACTGAGACAGGTCATTACGAATTCAATGTTTTACCTTACGGTTATAAAAATTCACCGGCTATTTATCAGAGAATTGTTACGAATATAATAAGAAAAAACAATTTAAGCTCATTTACTATGAATTTCATTGATGACATTTTAATCTTTTCACGCTCATTTGAAGAACATTTGAATCATTGGAGAAAATTTTTATAATAATAAAGAAAGAAAGTTTTAAATTAAAACTATCTAAATGCAAATTTGCACAGAAAACCGTAAAATATCTAGGACACATTATCGGACAGAACAAGGTTACTCCTTTAACAGACAATTTACATGCAATAAAAAGTTTTCCAGTTCCCATCAAGAAAAAGAACGTGCGCCAATTTTAGGAAAAATAAATTTTACCATATATTCATTGCAGATTGCTCAACAAAATTGCAACCTTTATTCAATTTATTAAAAAAAAGATGTTTCATTTAATTGGACTGAAGACTGTCAACAGTGTTTTGATAAAATTAAAGAATATATCTGTTCTCCCCCAATTCTGGCAATATTTAATCCAAATAAACCAATTTTTATATACACAGATGCCAGTGGGAAAGGCTTGAGCTATTTTAAAACAAGAATCAGAAGAAAAGATGTTACATCCAGTTTTTATTTTTCTAAACGTTTAACAGACAGTCAAAGAAAGAAGGCACCGATTTACTTAGAATGCTTAGCCATCAAAGAAGCTATTGTATTCTGGCAACATTTATTAATTGGTAATGAGTTTACTGTTGTGACTGATCATAAACCACTGGAAAATTTGAAAGTTAATTCCAGACCGGATGAGGCGTTAGGAAGCTTGATTGTTTATCTGTCTCAATACAATTTCAAAATTATTTACCAGGAAGGCAAGAAAAATATAGAAGCAGATGCATTGTCCAGGAATCCCATACTTGAAACGTTTGAAACTGAAAATTTAATACGAGTAACCAATGTTTTAGATTTAGAAGAGATTAAACAAGATCATAAACTAAATGCTAATGAATTGAAATCTCAAAATAAAATTAAAATAGAAAATAATATAATATGTAAAGTGAATAATGGAAAAAAGAAAATTGTTATTTCAAATGCTCTAGCTGATAAATTAATCGATAGAATTCATAAAAAGTTCGGACACATTGGTCCTATTAAAATGAGTAATACTATTACACAATATTATTATGTAGAAAAATCTGGATAAAAAAGTGATTAAACATTGTAAAGAATGTGCTATCTGCATAAAAAATAAGACCAAATCCAGAAGACGAATAGGTCTTATGTCCAATCTTGGCCCACCTAAAGAAGCTTTCGAGTTGATGAGTTTAGATACTGTAAGTGGATTTTCTAAGTCCGGACCAAAATATTTACATATTCTCATAGATCATTTTTCAAGATATTGCTGGTTCAGAGTTTCGAACTCACAAAACTCAAGGGATTTTATGAAATTGCTCAAGAAAGTTACAGGAAACTATGACATACACACAATATTAGCCGATAGGTACCCGGCTATAAACTCCTCTGAATTTAAAAATTTTTTAAAAGATAAAAATATTAATTTAACATTCACTGCAGCTGACTGTGCTTGGTCAAATGGTATGATCGAGAGATTAAATCAAACGTTGGTGAACAATATCAGATGTTTAATAAATACACCTGGAGAAAAGAGGAAATGGCAAATTGTTGCTAAAGAAGCAGTGGACGTTTACAATGAAACCGTACATTCCACTACCGGATATGCACCAGCATATTTGCTTTTCAAGTTACAAATATTTGTCCTATTGATACACTAGAACAAGACTTACTAGAAGATAGGAGAAAAGCATACGAAAGATCAATGAAAAGTTGGGAGAAAAATAAACTCATATTTGATAAAAATAAGAAAGATGAAAATTTAAGTATTGGTGATAATGTTTTTGTGGAAGTTGAAATAAATTAAACAGAGCT
>JARFJB010000836.1:55000-91937 GCA_036346205.1 Vesta saturnalis | reverse complement strand
TTCCTTGTGTGTGCCTGTGTGTCTGTGTGTCTGTGTGTCTGTGTGTCTTTGTTGGTTCTGTGTGTCTGTGTGCCGGTGTGTCTTGTGTCTGTGGCATCGGTGAGGCTGTGTGTCTGAGTGTATGTGTGTCTGTGTTCTGTGTGTCTGTGTGTCTGTGTGTCTGTTTGTCTGTGTTCTGTGTGATGTGTGTTGTTGTTGTGTCTGTGTGTCTGTGTGTCTGTGTGTCTGTGTGTGTCTGTGTGTCTGTGTGTCTGTGTGTCTGTGTGTCTGTGTGTCTGTGTGTCTGTGTGCTGTGTGTCTTGTCTGCTGTGTTCTGTGTTGTGTGTCTTGTGTCTGTGTGTCTGTGTGCTGTGTGCTGTGTGTCTGTGTGTCTGTGTGTGTGTGTCTTGTGTGTCTGTGTGTCTGTGTGTCTGTGTGTCTGTGTGTCTGTGTGTCTGTGTGTCTGTGTCTGTGTGTCTGTGTCTGTGTGTCTGTGTGCCTGTGTCTTTGTCTGTGTCTGTGTATGTGTCTGTGTCTTGTGCTGTGTGTCTGTGTGTCTGTGTGTCTGTGTGTCTGTGTGTCTTGTGTCTGTGTGATGTGTCTGTGTGTCTGTGTCTGTGTCTTGTGTCTGTGTGTAGCTGTGTCTGTGTGTTGTGTGTCTGTGTGTCTGTGTGTCTGTGTGTCTGTGTGTCTGTGTGTCTGTGTGTCTGTTTGTCTGTGTGTCTGTGTGATGTGTGTGTCTGTTGTGTCTGTGTGTCTGTGTGTCTGTGTGTCTGTGTGTCTGTGTGTCGTGTCGTGTCTGTGTGTCTGTGTGTCTGTGTGTCTGTGTCTGTGTGTCTGTGTGTCTGTGTGTCTGTGTGTCTGTGTCTGTGTGTCTGTGTGTCTGTGTGTCTGTGTTCTGTGTGTCTGTGTGTCTGTGTTGTCTGTGTGTCTGTGTGCTGTGTCTGTGTGTCTGTGTGTCTGTGTGTCTGTGTGTCTGTGTAGTCTGTGTGTCCTGTGTGTCTGTGTGTCATGTGTGTCTGTGTGTTTCCTGTTCTGTGTGCCTGTGTCCTTTGTGTCTGTGTGTCTGTGTGTCTGTTTCGTGTGTTGTGTATCGAGTTGTGTTGTATTTGTGTTTGTGTCTGTGTGTCTATGTGTGTGTGTGTGTGTGAGTGTGTGTGTGTGTGTGTGGGTGTGTGTGTGTGGTGTGTGTGTGTGTGTGCTGTGTGTGCGTGTGCGTCTGCGTCTGCGTGTGCGTGTGCGTGTGCGTGTGCGTGTGCGTATGCGTGTGCGTGTGCGTGATCGTGTGCATGTGCGTGTGCGTGTGTCGTGTGTGCGTGTGCGTGTGCGTGTGCGTGATTTTGTGCGTGTGTGTGCGTGTACTGTGCGTGTGTGTGCGTGTGCGTGTGCGTGTGCGTGTCCGTGTGCGTGGGCATGTGCGTGTGCGTGTGGGTGTGCATGTGCGTGTGCATGTGCGTGTGCTAGTGCGTGTGTGAGTGAGTGGGTGTGTGTGCATGCGTGCGTGCGTGCGTGCGTGCGTGATGGTGTTGTATAATGGTATCTCTAAAGATCGTACAAAATACTATGTACTAAAGTATGAGTATCTAACCCAATCTACCTCAGTCCAAAAGTTGATAGTTTCTGAAATACAGGGTGGCAAAGTTATTATGTGTTTAAACTCGTTTAAATATCTATCTTAATAATAGCAGGATTTGCATGAAATCTGGTACCTACAGGTTTTCTGTGATAAGAAATCCAGAGTTAGCCATAGTTTTAATGTATCTTCCAGAAGGCGCCACCAGCAGTCGTTTGTCTGCATTTAAAGCTCTATAATTTTCTTGCGCCTTGGTGTATCAAATTTCTAGTTAGAAATTCTTATTCCCTAGTTTGTTTTCTTCAAAAAAAGTGTACATTTTAGATGTCTCTTCGAGCACCCGTTCCTGTGATAATCGAATTTAGTTGTTTTATTGCGTACTAAAATTCATCATAGTCCTCCTTCACACTTTATCCAGGCATAGGTCTGGTCCAAGACGTTTGAGGCGTGTTCAAGGACCAACCGGCCAACAACAACAGAACTTTATACAACAATATAACAACATAAGAATGTAAGAATGTACTGGCAAAGAACAAGAGGAATAGCATACAAAGTCAAAAACAAACGACCAAAGAAGCAAACTCTTATTAAATTATAAATTGTTCAATCAAACTCTAAGTAAATGAAGAGAGTGACCCCGTTTTTATGTACACAAAGATTAATTCTACGGAGAAATCTGAACTGCGCCCTATCCATCATCTCTGTATCTAACCGTAAAATGTTTACTGTTCTCATAACTGTTAACTCTTAAGTATTCTGTTAACCGTTTCCTCAGAAACGCCAAACCAATCTGTCTAGTGCTGAGACTCGGATCTTCTTCAACTCGTTGTAAAATTTCTTCCTCAAGCTCTGCTGTTCTAATAGTACGATTCCATCCATAATCAACCGTAGCAGGAGCAAAACTACCAGTTGCTCGAAGACGCCTTTCAACAGTGGCAAATGTTTGATGGTTTGGAACGCGTATACTTGGAAATATTTCTTGGTATACTCTGACCGATTCCCGACCTTTTTGCCTTGGCAATAACGTTAAACTAATATCATATCGTTCATCTCTGCGTTAGTGTAGGGTACGGTCATAGCGCAAAATTTAAGGAAGGAAATTAAAATTACAATAAAGATTTGTCGGGCTGAATTGTTTGGCAGTACTCTTTTGTAACTAATAACGATACTTAATAATGTTTAGTCGTTGCCATGATGAATTTTAGTACTCAATAAAACATTTAAATTTAATTATCGCAGAAACGGCTGCTCGAAGCGACATCTACAAGATATACCTTTTTTGAAGAAAATATATCAGCGAATAAAAATTTATGACTAGAAATTTGATATACTGAGGCAAAAAAGAGAGAGCTTTAAATGTAGACAAGGGGAAGATACATCAAAGCTATGATCAAATCTAGATTTCTCATCATAGAAAACCTCTAGGTACCAAATGTCATGCAAATCCTGTTCTTATTAAGATAGATATTTAAAAAATAGTTTAAAAAAATTATAACTTTGACACCCTGTATTTCAGAAAATATCAACTTTTGGACTAACGGGCTAGATACTCATATTTTAGTCTCAGGAATTTGTCCTAGTATTTTGTACAGACCTTTTAGAGCCACACTATATATATATATATATATATATATATATATATATATATATATAGCTAAGTTTTAGTGAAAACCGCATCCCGATATCTCCAACCTATCTTGATTTATATGAGAAAATGTCAAAAATTGGAGTGCTTTAATCAGATTAAGTTACCTTATCGATTACACTTTCTTCACATTTAGCACAAAATCGAAGCATGTTTAAAGAAGCCAACTTAACTACGAACAAATGAAAAAGCAGAAAACCTTACAATTTAAATTAGTCACAAAAGCTCACAAGTGTTCAAAATGTTTTCCGTCATTATCAATGTATTTATTTATTCTATTTTCGGTAGAGAAAACCGCTGCTTCAATTTCAGCCCTGGACAAGCTTCTAATAGCATTTCGAGTTCGTCCCATCATATCTTCTCTGGTTGTTGATTTCTTTTGAAAAACCAGGTCCCCATAGATAAAAATCTATGATTAGATCCGGTGAAGACGACGACCAGGGAAACAAACTTCTTCTCCCAATAACACAATTCGGATATTGTTCCTGTAAATGCTGACGTACGATTTGGGCATAATGTGCCGGACAACCATCCAGATGAAACCACATATTTCTTCTTGTTTCCAAGGAGATATCTTTTAACAGTGGTGGAAGGAAAGTATTCAGAAATTACAAAAACCTTTCTCCATTAAGGGTTTGGTCGAAAAAATATGGGCCTATAATTTTTCCTTCCACGATTCCGCACCATACGTTTAAACTCCAGCGATTTTGATGTTCTACTTGCCGCATCCAATGTGGGTTTTCCTGAAACCAGTAATGCATGTTATGCAAATTTACACCTCCTGCGCTATTAAAAGTTGCTTCATCCGTCCATAATATTAATGACAGAAAATTTGAATTTCCCGAATCATATTTAACAGCCAGTAACAGTGGTTCAGTCTTCTATCATAATCTGTATCTTGTAATGCTTGATGTAAAACAATGTGGTAGGGATGAATTTTATTTTCTTGAAGAATCTCGTGGACAATTGTTTTTGGGACCCCCAGGTCGTTCGAAATTTTTCTAGTGCTTAAGGTGGGATCGTATTGCACGTAGGCCAAAACATTAATAATATTTTCTTCAATACGTGTTCTTCGAATTCTTTGAGGCGCTTGCATAGGATGAACGTTGCCTGTCTCCCGTCTTTCTGAATATTGCATTGCATATTGACGCGACGCAATTACAGCATTTTCGTAACATTGAAAATAGATGCGTAACATATCATATGCTTCCGCGTTAGTAAATGGCATGTTTTATGATAATCGAATTAAAAAAGTAAATCTGAGACACAAAAACTATAAGCACTAACTTTTGACAGTTGTGAAATCAGTATTTTTCAATTTAGCAGTTACAATGGCGAGGCATTTGTTTTTCTCGATAAGGTAACTTAATCTGATTAAAGTACTCCCATTTTTAACATTTTCTCATATCAAGATCGGTTGGAGATATCGGGATACAGTTTTCACTAGAATTTAGTTATTCTTATGTTGGTTTAGAGTCTTGCAAGAGAGTAGTACCTTTCCATTTAACTTTTCTTCGAAAATCACAAAAATGTGTAAACGCTGCAGATAACGTCCACTAGTTTATTTACTCTAAACTAAGCAGCTTACCAAAAAACTTTTTTTAAAAGAGCCTAAAATACTCTTTCAAATGAGACCAAATATATTCAAATCGATTGAATGGTTCAGGCGGTATTAAGATGCAAATATTGACAAATCCTTTGGCTCCCCCCTCCCTTATTATGATATGTACGAAAAAATGTCGTAAAGCAAAATGGTGCGGTATTATCCAAGCTGTCAAATGATGTTTTGAAAGTTATGAATTTTATGTTTCTTCATAGTAGTTACGCCTAGCGGTCAAATTACGAACTTCAGAATAATTTCAGTTATTTCTCTTGCCGATTTTACTTATAAGGGTTTTTCCCAAAACCTCTAGTCTACCATTGTCCAGATAACCACTACTGTACTTATCCGACAATATACACCGTGTCCAAGATAAGGATGCCCACTATGGGGATCTCGGAAACGGTAAGAGATGGAAGGTCGGTTAAATGGAACAAAAGTTACGCATTTGAGAGGATGTATTTATGGTCTTTGTAGAACTCGAATATTTCTTTAGTTTTTGAGATATTTGAAAAAATTTAATTTTCTGATTTTCGTTTTATTTTTTCTGACCTTATTTTGAAGAGCTATCAAGAAAAGAAGAGCACATTTTCATTGCCACTTTTCTAGCTCTACTCAATGCTGTTATTCAATTTTTGATACAACGTTTCGTTTGTTAGCAACCATCATCAATTTTATTTTTTAAATACACAAAAAATTATTTTGCCATATTTAAATTCTCTCCTTGATTCTGAATTCAACGATATATCACACTTTATATTTTTGATACGTTTCGGATGAGAAAATTCATATTCAATGTAAAACATCGAAAACGTACAGTTAAAACTAATACTAGAAACATTAGAAAACTGTAAAATTACTATAAAATAATGTTTTCTCATTTTCTAATGCCTGTTGAATAAAATAATTCACAAGTATGTATTTAGTGAAAATACTATTAATTAAACAGTTAAAAACATTTCCGTCGTACTGATGCATTTGATAAAAATAAGTTGCGCTCATTTTGTTTACCTACCTGTCATAATTGATTGTTGTCCGTATTACGTTTGTTTGGTGGTCTTTGAGTTAATTACATTTTGTGTTTACCTAAAAACAATATGGTAGGAGTACATTTTCAAATAATGAAAATTCGATATACTGACGTGTTACATTTTGTGTCAACGTAATTGTTCTGAACCCGAAATAATGTATTTAAACAAATATCCAGAAAGGCGTCAACCTCACAAAATAACTTTTCGCACATTAGCAGTTAATCTAAAAGAATATGGTGCGTTCAAAAACCTGTAAAATATCGCAAAAACCTTGCAATGAAGAAAAGCCAATACTGTTTTATTAGCTGTAACGGAAAATCCAGAGGTTTCTACTAGGAAAATTGAAGAGCAACTGGCATAGCCCATTCCACAGCTCATTATGTTCTAAAGAAGGAGAAAGTACATCCATATAAATTTAGAATTTGCCAAGGACTTCGACCAGGTGACCCAGAAAGACGTAGAATATTTTGCGAATGGTATACACGTCAATCTCAAGACAATGAATATTTTCCGAATAAAATAATATGGTCCGATGAAAGTATGGTTAATAATAATGGAATTTTTAATCGTAGAAATGCTCATTATTGGGCAAGAGTAAATCCACGTCTGTACAAAACGGCCAAACACCAACACCGTTTCGGATTTAATATGTGGCTGCTATATTCGGTACTCGAATTATAGGTCCTTTCATTTACCACGAGTCCTTAAATTCTGAACGTTACCAAATTTTACTCCAAAATGAATTAGAGATAGCTTTGAATGATTTGCCTTTCCAAGAAGTTGAAGGTTGTTGGTTTATGCAGGACGGTGCACCAGCACATAATTCCAGAGTTGTCAGAGAATACCTGTCAGTTAGATTTCCAGAAAGATGTATTGGCACTCATGCAAATGTACTGTGGCCAGCCCGTTCTCCAGATATAACACCTTTGGATTTTTTTCTTTGGGGATACATTAAAAATTACATTTATGGAAACGATATTGAAAACGAAGAAATTTTACAAAGATTAGTTCTCGAAGCGTTTGCTAGTATTACTCCTCAAATGCTGAAGAATGTTTTAGATACTACTGTTAAAAGATGCTATTTGTGTTTAGAGAATAACAGGAATCTTTTTAAACATCTTTTGTGAGTTTATTAAGCTTTAAAATAAATTTGTTTTTTATTTGTCTATCATTTAAAATTACAAAACATAATTTTATAATAATTTTACGGTTTTCTAATGTTTCTAGTATTAGTTTTAACTGTACGTTTTCGATGTTTTACATTGAATATGAATTTTCTCATCCGAAACGTATCAAACATATAAAGTGTGACATATCGTTGAATTCAGAATCAGGGAGAGAATTTAAATATGGCAAAAATAATTTTTTCGTGTATTTAAAAAAATGAAGTTGATGATGGTTGCTAAGAAACGAAACGTTGTATCAAAAATTGAATAACAGCATTAAGTAGAGCTAGAAAAGTGGCAATGAAAATGTGCTCTTATTTTCTTGATAGCGCTTCAAATAAGGTCAGAAAAAATAAAAACGAAAATCAGAAAATTCAATTTTTTCAAATATCTCAAAACTAAAAGAGATATTCGAGTTCTACAAAGACCATAAATACATCCTCTCAAATGCGTAACTTTTATTCCATTTAACCGACCTTCCATCTCTTACCGTTTCCGAGATCCCCATAGTGGGCATCCTTATCTTGGACACGGTATATATATATATATATATATATATATATATATATATATATATATATATATATATGCATAACTATTAAGTATATTTGACACATTTAAAATTACAAAATTTATAATGACCCTGAATTTTTATATTTTAATACCTCGATTTTAACTTTTATTGCTTTTGTGTGTAAAAAAGCCTCTAAATTTTTATCTAATTTCTGGAATGGCACACTTTAAATTTATTCATACTCTCGTAAGTAGGTAGCTACAAAAATTGGAAATATGAGCACTGAACCATCTGAACGTATATTTAGTATATCTAAATTTAATTGCGTTATAACTGCATCTAAAAATGTAGATAACGCCGACATAAATTAACTGCTGCAGTGCTTTTTTTATTACTCAATATAAGAAACTTGGATGTAATAGTATGAAATGATTTTAAAAATACGAACGGTCAATATAAACTTATCAACTCATTTGTGCAATGTTCCGCAAAGTGTGGTACTTGCTGTGTATGACAGCAGTTGCGAATATTTCGATCCAGTGTTCGAAACATGGCTTTGGTTAAACTTTTCGCACTTTAAAATGAAGATAAGAAAGATAACTAATGCTTTATTTGCACGTTTGTTACATGAAAAACATTCAGTCCACCTTAATAATCAAGCTGCACAGTTCTGTAGACCCTTGCTGCTAATTGAATGATATGAAAAGGAATTATCAAGATAATTTCCGACAGCAACACTGAAGTGGGCCGAAGCCCATATTTTGAAAGGTATAATCGATCTATTAACTTACTTTGTAAAAACTCTAAATAACTGACTCCTGTTAGACGGTAATCGAACACAACTGCACCAGGAAACCAGATCATTAATTATAACCCTACATGTTTCATTCATAGCTTTAAATTAAAATCACCATTTTTAACATTTTAGATGCGCCAAATATAGAAAGGTTGTAGGTAATTACCAGGAATAGTCCTTCATAACCCCGTACCCGTGGTCGCAAGTCGTTTTGTACATGGGCTATTTCTGCCATACCAAGCAGGCATTATAGATAAGATTTAAACCTTCCCCATTTGGATACCCGCCGTTGTGTATTTTTCAAAAATGACTTTCTTCAGAAACGTGCACTTTCAATATGCTATTCACGTACAGTTTAAATAAAAGAGGTCCTAAAACAGTTGCTTGTGGAACATCAATCATAACTTTTTGAAAATAACTGTGGCAACTACTTATTTAGGGTTTCTGATTCCATTTACGCAACTATTAAAAGTACGCTTAACTGCACCCCTAATTCCATATCTATCTAATTTGGTTAGTAATTAGTCATGATCAACAATAAATATAAAATAAAAATTGCATTGATTCCACAATATTTTTCTAATTGTTTATTTTAGAACACATTTTTATCTGTGTATTCTAAAGCAGTATTACATTTTTTTAAATTAATTATAAATAAACAAAAATTGTCTCATTAAGCTTTCAATGGATTCGTACCTCCGCTTTGCTTATATTTTAATTACGGATACGAAAAACGTAAATTAATATGCGATTTATAAGCCAATCGAGATTGTAACTTGATGTTTAATTTTAAGTCACATTTAACTGGCGCCTTTATATAATATTAATCAGAATACGTAGATTGTATTCTGAGCCTCGTAGCAAGGATAAACGATTACGAAATTTCATTTAAGATATAATTTAGTGTGTTAATTAAAACGGTTGTTTAATTAGAGTCGTTAGCTGAAACATGGCGCGGTGCGCCTGCATAGCTGATATAAGTTCGCAAACTTCGGTTAACTGAAGGATCTTGTTCTCGCGAAATTGCGCTGTAGACGCGGTTTATAAAATGTGCGGTAAAGAAATAATAGCCATATGTCTGTAAACACTTACAAACGCCAAAATATAAAACTGTCAAGAATTACTAATCTTATTGTGGCTGACATAAAAATGTTCATTCTAAAGAAACTAATTGGTTTTATAAGATTTATTTTTAAATTTTAAGCATCCCTAAACTCTGGTTGAATTGAAATTTGAGTTTTATTGTGATACAAGTATTTCAGTAATTAAAATCGTATACAAATATTCTGAATATATAGGTATATAATGTTTAATGTAGGATTATAACTTTCTATAATTTAAGAAAGGGTTTTATTACGTTTGTATAAAATGTACGTAGCCGTAAGGAATAAGGTTATAGAAACGAAGAGAACCCTACGGACTAGCTAGTCTTAGCAGGAGGGAAATTGCAAACATAAATCAGTTCCCACGTAACTAACTCGTAGCTCTATATTTGTGTTCACCCTTCTTAGGTGAAGCACTAAAATCTAACCGTATTCTCAAACTTACTTTGGGAAATGTATTTATTTCCAATTTGCAGTTAGTCTTCTTTAAAGTTTAATCCCCTTCTTGGTATGTCATGTACGTTTGCGGTTTTGTGCTCTAACTTAGCTGGATACGTTTAATTTCCTTAATTATAGCTTTTATTTTTCGGTTTGCTTTTAGAACTAGTACCTCTATGTTACTTATATATTGTCATAAGCGGTTTATTTGGTATTTGCATCACGTAAATTATAAATAATAATAAGATTACTTAGAAAGAAGGTATAAAAAAGTCGTTATCAGCTTTGCAAAGACTGTACGAGCCCGCTATGGTAAGGAAGATGAATGTAAATGAGGGTCTGAGTAGAGAAGGCGAAATGGGAATAAATTGTGTATAACTTCCAAAGAGGATTTGGAAGATGTATCGAAATAAGGCGATAAAGAAGGGTTATATGAAACCAGACTGAAATTTAGATGTTACATTGCCTTTGATATGCATTATATATAAATATAAGTCTTTTATAAGTTTCAAAAACTTTAAGATAAGAATACTGCGCCATTTAAAGCGACTTTATGTATTTGGTTTAATATCATAAAACTTTTTCATTACTTTTCAAATACCGCCACTCTAATAGGAAATGTACTATTTGCAAAAGATGGAAAATTACAAATTTTCTAATACGGTCACTTACAAACTAGTTTTATTACAATTTATCTGTAAAAATAAAGTAAATTATTGAGTATAATAATTAACATTTCAGTCATACTTTTGCAAACGGCGGAATACACTTTTACGCCGAGAAGCTCAAAAAAAGAATCTAAAAAGATAAGAATAATAGGGTTAAAATGTGTTAATTGCATAAATTTCGTAAAAAAATTACTAATTCTCTGGTAACAGCTGCACTTTAATTTAAAAAAAAAATTTATTATTACGATTTGAATAATGCAATGGTCTTCGTCAATTCCAGAATTTACATGTTAAGATAAAAACATTAATTGTAGTTGCAATATTGATTAAAAAGTTTACTCTATATTTCAATGTTTTGTTTATTGGTGGCTATTAAAAGTCTCTGAAAATTATATACTTATCGTATATTCGTAATCAAGTAAATTTTACGTAGGAATCCAGGTGTGTTTACTGTAAAGTTGCTTTTATATCTCCGACTTGAGGCTACTTGATGTCTTTTTGGTCGTAAACTTGACAGTTGTAAAGGTGCGACTCATTGAAATGTCACCATAATGGAGTGTTTTATTGCACAAACCCGTGTCGGATATTTGATACATACAAAATGCAACAATTTATTATAAATATTTTTTAAGTAACAATTATATTATACTAACACACAGGCTATTCTTAATTTTCTGAACAGATTGAAAAAGTTATTTCATATTCGCGATGTTTAAAATTTCCGGTTAGGAACGTAGATATCTTAAAATCTTTTATAATAAAGCAAAGTTAATTAAGTTAATAGTGCGGTTCTGGATATGGTAGATCTAGATACCCACGTTTATATCTAATGAGTAGCCATCTAACTTTTATCGAAAACTAATAAATTCTTAAGCTGCGTGAGTTTCTTGTCGAAGTGTGGGCGTACCACCTGTCTGTTCGTTGTTATCAAACCGATTATTCTATTAGTGCATTCTATTCATGCTGATTATAAAAAAAACAACTATTTTAGATTTATTTAGAAATCAGAAATCGAAATTAATAATAAAATAAAATGAAAATTGAAAGTGACCCATAGTTTGTTTTGGTGATTTATAAACAAAGTGGGTGTGATCAGATTTTCACTATAACAAACTTCAAACAATTCTAAGGATAAATTAATTCTGAAAAAAAAATACGCCAGGTAATTTAACTTACACTTAGACCTATGACATTGAATTAGAGACATTACATAGTTCTCAACCTCAACGTTAAATGAAAATGAAAACAATAATCTACGGAAACTAAGAATTACATATTTATTAAAATACTTATTATCTTTGCCACCAAAGAATTGAACTAGGTCATCGATACATGCAACTGTCTAAATAAATCGTTTATTTTGCCGTCGCACATTTAAGTATACATCAAAAAAGGATGGTTAAAATTTCAAGTTCATTTTGATCAACCGACGTATGTTATCGACTGTTTAAACACAACGAAAAGACATGACGTATAAATGCATGTTGTAATTTTGCTTGTTAGCACTATTTCCTACGTTTCCATATTACGTTTTTCATTATACATTTTCAAAACAGTTCTTTGCAGAACTCTTCCATTTGTTCAATCATTTAAGTTTATTCCAACATCTTTGTTAGTTTTCCGAAACCCCGTAATGTCTGTACAAGGTAAAATCTTGCATATACAAGCACAACAGTTTGTGCTGAATTTATTATAACATTTTGAAAAGGAGGCCCTTTAATACCGCTTCCTAGTGTTTAAGAGGTAGGTGTTTTTAGAATTGTCTTAAGCTCAATTAATAGTGATCTCATATTGACAGCGTGTGGCAAATAGAATATTACAAAATATTGTTTGCCCAAAAAATTAAAAATATCCTCATAAAAAAAGTTTGGGTGCAAAATAAATGGCACCTTCCCTTTAGCGACGCTCCTATACAAAATATTAAAAATTTGTCAACACTATCTTTTATGACCTAATCAAAGGTATTTGTGGTCTAAATTTCATTTAGGTATCTTACACCATTTCAGAGATAATAAAAAAAATGGATTTTTGGGGCCACTTTTACAGGGCCGTATCTTCTTAAGAAGGCATTTTCGGACACATGTCTATTAACCAAACTAACGTTATTTTTTAATATTCTATTTACCCTACAAATTAGCGGAACATGTTTGGAAACACCCAGTATATAGCTTCTACATTAGTCTAAATTGTATTATTTACAGAAAAACATGCCACAGTTGCAACTTTAAATGCAGAAATTCCCACATTCTTTTAAGCGATAGAAGTTTAAATCGTGCGTTATATGAAATGGGGTTTAAGTTCCAGAAACAGTGTAATCGAAAAGCTTTGATAGAAAAAAGAAATATAACTGTAATGAGAACACAATTTTTGAAACAATGTATGCAAGAAATCAATGCACAAATTCTTACGCAAGCAGTATTTATTGACGAAACATAGATCTACTCAAAACGAAATCCGGGAAAGTCATGGCAAGATGACGATATGTTTAAAAAATGGTTGACTGAAAATCTCCTTTACAATTTTGAAGCACCTCATTCGTTAATAAAATCACAACGAATAGTAAAACGATATGAGGTAGATGAAATAATAAGGAGTTACGGACATGACTTATTAAGATGTCATGCCACTTTACCGTTGTGAATGGGAGCATGCTGAAGGATACTATGACAAGCACATAGGAAGAGATGGCTTCAAAGACGAAAATGTAATTAGTATGTGGAACGAAGCTTTACAACAATATAATCAACATATTTGGGCTAATTGTGTAAGCCATACAGAGGAGATTATAAAACAGTGGTATAAACGTGAGGAAGTGCTAGATTTTACAGTAGACATAATGATTATTAACGTTACAATTGATTGTGATAGTTCGGATACAGATTAATAGTATATTATCTTTTCTTCAATCAACATAATTATGTATTTCACGAATATATATTAATTGATTGCGTTAAAATTGATTTAATCATCTGGAAGGCCACAGCATCTCTAGCTATTACAATTCCAGTTGAACGTATTTAAAGATCTTCGAAACCCGTAATTACATAACCTACAAATGTTATAATAATTACATGTAAATGTTTGACATATACCTTTGTAAAATCAACATTTTACATTAACCATATTTTCAATTTTCATACACCTGTCAAAGTGGTATTTTTGAAACCATATTTCATATTATCACCTACAATTGTAATTACGATTAAATACCTTTGTATGCATAATAACGTCTATAATAACAGTTACCATGGCCTTTAATTTTTACGTTCCGATAAACATTTCTAGTCGTTTTTAACAAAATTACAATTCAATAACTTCAAAATATTTCATTTTTTAAGTTTTCTTACGAAGTGTTGTTTTCACATTGAGATTTGGAAATATTACTACATTACCGCCAACTAAGAGAAGATTTAATGAGTTTAAGTTTTAATGGTTTATTATTATGGATATAAGTTGACTCATAATTTTCATATTAAACCATTCGTTACTAGATTATGACATAAGTCAATTCTTTGGTGGCGAGGATAGTATCTTTTTTGTTTTTTTTATATGGTGTATTTGTATATTTAAGTTATACAATCTAAACGTCTCAATAACACAACAGCTATCTTCGTCAGCAGTAATACTATCGTTCAAAATTGTTAAAGGTGCTGAAACAATTCTAATAAATTGAAAACGCTATTAATATAACAGTTTGATAAACGTATAAAGCCAACTATGAAATACAATTTTAGTGAAGAATAACTAGATCATTAATAAATTAGGTATTGTTAAACTGCTTTGAGGATGACAAATTAGAACACCCTCTAACGGTAGAATGCTAACAGTAAAAAATGTCATATCTAAAGAACAAATTAAAAAAAATTGAATCAAGTTATGATGCAAGTGTAAAGTTGTAAAAAATTTTAATTTGAAATTGTTAAAAGCATTCACAAATAAAAACTTGACATCAATTAAAATAATCCAGTCAAAAGAAAGAAAGCCGACACACACACACTGATAGATACCTTCATAAATTCTTAAACCACATCCACGTCAAAAAGTTGGTGTAACTAATTCTTTAGTGGATCGAGAAAAACGAATTTTTGAAGGATGAATATAAATATTTAACAGAATCCTTACAAGCTAATGGATATTTACTTACTGATATTAATAATGTTATTACACCATTAACCATAAAGAAAAACCAGTGCTCAATGTTGGCACTCCTTTTCTTCCTTTTATAACTAATGGTACAGATAGAATTGAAACAATCCTAATCAATCATGGTATTAGGACTGTTTTAAAACCTACAAGAAAAAAACATTTAAGGACACCTTAAGATGTTTCAAGCCCATTAGCAACTTCCGTAGTGTATAAGTTGTCTTGTTCATGTGGAAAAGTATACATTGGAACGTAGCTTTGATGCAAGACGTAAAGAAAATATGACATTTTATAGATTAGGCCAACCAGGGAAGTCTACGGTAACTGAACATGCCATAAATATTTTAAACTCATTATTATGGTAGTTTACAACGTGAAGCTATTGAGATCCATAAACACTATAATAATTTTAATAGACTAGAAGAAAATCTCCGTTTAAATAGGTTTTGGCATCTTACAATTAAAAGAAAGCATAATGTACGTCTTAATTGTAATTTTAATTTTAGCTTTTGGTATGTCTATGTTTCTTGCTATGTTTGTCCTAGACCTTGAAATAAATGTTTTACCAATTATATGTTAAATTACCACAGTCCTATAATGTAACATAAATAGTTGAAATTAAAGTTAAAAATTGTATACACCGTGTTTCTAAATTCATGCGAAAAAACGCAGGAGGTGATTGCCTGTATGAAATTGTGATGGGTCTTTCATATAACAAAATTTCCTCAGCTCACCCCCTTCCGAGATATCGCCCCTAAAAGTTGGTGAGTAAAAGTGAGTTTTTATTTTTTTCAAGTGACGCTGGAAACTTGAAATTTTATAATTTTCGTGCACTCGCAAAGAACTAACCACCGGTATTTTTTCAACATTCCTATTATATTATAAGGGGATGAAATTGGCAACCCTTACTTTATTTAATATCAAATCTTTTTTTTCGAGATTGAGTTTTGTAAAATAAAAATATTATTTAAAATCCCTGTTTATTTAATAACATTTCATAATCTTAAACTTCTTTCCTAGAACCAATAGATTCGGAGAAAAAAAATACAATACCATGATATTTATTCTTTATTAAATAATAAACTACTTATTGAGAGTGTAAAACGGTAAAGATCTAAAATGCAAGAATAAAATACGACCAAGGTATCACACAGGATATTGTATTTTATTTTCTTTAAATCTATTGGCTCTAGCAAAAAACTTTAAGATTAAGAAATGTTTTTACATAAACAGGGATTTTAAGTAACATTTTTATTTCACAAAACTCAATCTCGAAAAAAAGGTTTGATATTAAATAAGGTAAGGGTTGCTAATTTCATCCCCTTATAATGTAACAAGAATGTTGAAAAAATACTGGTGGGTAGTCTTTTGCGAGTGCACGGAATTACAACATTTCAAGTTTCCATATTTACTTAAATTTGAGAAAAAAAAACTCAATTTTACTCACCAACTTTTACGGATGATATCTCGGAAGGGGGTGGGCTGAGGAAATTTTGTGATAGGAAATATCCATCATAATTTCATATGGGCAATTACCAGCTGATTTTTTTCGCATGAATTTAGAAACACCCTGTATATGTTTTTCATTTGTTAAATAACACTTTCACTTATTGACAAAGCTATTTCTTTGTTAGATTTGATTGGATTATTTTAATTGATGTCGTTTCCATTTGTGAATGCTTTTATCAATTTCAAATTAAAGTTTTTCGCAACTTTACACTTATATCATAACTTGATTAAATTTTGTATTGAAATGAAAGAATATCAAAGACATGATAGGTACTGGAAGAGATTTAAAATTATCTATAAATTAAATTAATTTAAAAACATCACTTTTTATTAAAGCCTTGAATATCATCTAAAGAAAATCGTGGGTAAGTTATTCCAGAAGTATCAAAATTTTTAATAAACTTAAATGCTAGAAAGATATTCATTGATTCTGCTGATAAACTTTGTACCGAATTGACCATTCTTGAAAAATTGCTCCATGGTAAAACTATTTCTTTTGAAGTAACTTTGACCAGCGCAGATTTTGGTAGATGAACTATAAATTGTTATACATCTTGATTACGGTTAACAAGGTGGGTTTGGGAAACAGTCAAGCAATTTTAAAAAACATTAAGATAAGAATACTGTCATTAAAAAAAAACTGTATCTGGAAAACTATCAATCGTAGAGGCTTGCGCAAAAAAAAAGTTATTACTAAAACGGCCAATACAAAACCTGGAAAATATTTTCAAGTTTCTGAAATGGCCGCTAGGAGGCGTATCTGCAATCTTGAATCTAAAAAAGTGATGTTTCCGTGAATTCTACTATATTAACCTAATAAAAAAAATAACTGATCTTTAAAGTCGAGGATAATCTGAACTTTTTTTGTTTGGCACTTTTTGACGTATGTCTAAAAATAAAGTGGTGGGGGTATTCAAAGCTTTCCTTAAATAACCCCCTGTATCTTCGAAACGGCTGATCCGATTTTAACAAACTTGGGCGCGTTGAAATGAGCTATTCTTGGGCTACAAATGTTATAATATTTGAAGTTTTGTTAGCTTCACATGTCGTCGCTAGAGGGCTTTGTTCAACATTTCGACAGAAACGGTGAATTTTCGCAAAAAATATTAATATTAATACTATTAATAGCAGGCTAATGTTTATGTTTTAATTTTTCTACTTTGACAAAATTTTTTATAACATCTTTAACAATTTTTAACAAATATTACTACTGACGAAGATAACTGTAAGTGTTATCGAAACGTTTAGATTGTATAATTTAAAATACACCATTAAAGAACCCCAAAAAAGATAAGTATTTAACTATGTTGTAACAGGTAACATTTATACTTTTCAAAACATCAACCATATTTTAAATTATTAGACAAAGTAAAATGCACTCAGTCAATTTAAGTTGCCTATCCTAAAGGCAATATTTTAATTTTAATTATCTTATAAATCCAAAAATAATCAAAATAAAGGTTATCTCGCCGGTCAAGCTTAAAAGAGCCAGTTTTCAGTTTTGGGATGATATCTTTTGGTCATTAGACATCGACAGAGAAGGTTGCTAAAACTTCAGAGTGGTAAAATTTAATTTAAGTGAAACCGTTATAAATGGGATTTACACTCTCTAGTTATTTGAAGTGCTAATGAATTGGATATTAATTGTTTAATTAGCATTCTTGTTTTTTTGGATTAATAAGCACCTCTCTCTTCAGAATGCCATAACATCTGGGTAAGAACTCTTTTTTTTTACTCCCTTAGTCACACATTAAATGTTCATTGTCTTCCTGTCGAAAAGAATAATTTAAATTAACAAACCCCCTTATTGTAGCTTCAGCAATTACCGTTTCTGAGAACTGCTTGAAATTATACCGAGCTTTGCACACTGCTTGCATACATCGTGTAGGCGCCCTATTCCTAAGATCTCGGCCAACGAGTGCATCGATCAAAGGTCTGGCAAGTAAATTATCCATCTTTGATCCAGCTCGCTCTTCAAGCACTCTCACCCAGTGAGGACGTTGAATACTCTTGTAAATAGTATAATTAGTGTTTATGTGTATATTTATATATAGGTAGATAAGAATAAGTGAGTTATCATTAGATAACGATAAAATAATAAGGTTACCTTTTCACTTTCAACCTCATTCTCTTCTTTTGCAGTAATGTGAAGGGTTATTCGCATCTCTAAATTTAACATTGTATTTCTTTAAATAACATAATTGTAATATATATTTATTAAGATAGTAATTACATACACACCTAACCGTACTTTATCGCGTCATGTAATTTTTGATTGCGGAAAATTATAGTTACATAAGGCCTACGGTACAGTATAACTAATAGTATTCTATTGGCAGAATACCGGATGCTTCAAGCGCTTGCCCTGTAATCGGTACGTGTTATTGAATTTTGCTTTTAAAACCTCGGCCACCGGTTAGGTTGCGTAAACGTAAGTAATAACTTCTGATGAATCAATTGCTTAATAGGGATCGCGGATACCCTAACTTTGGTTACGTTATATTTAGACGTTAAGTTTATTTTGAGTTGGTCTTAATTCTTTGTACCATTGTATATGAAGTACATTAGTTTATTATACGATTAGGTTCATATTTGCTCTTTATTTTGTTGTCGTTGTGGGTACTTGGATTCCTGACTTGGCCCTTCCCAGGAAAGTAAACTGATGGCTCCGAAGGGCCTGGCGCCTAATAAATAATTTGAGCTTGATATCGCCCACGCCCATACTGAGCTAACTGGACGATTTGTGCTACCGACCCACAGCGGAGCAGTGTAGTCCTTAATATTCGGTTTGGCGAATGGTTACTTTCATTATTTATTTTTTTTGCTTTAGGTAATAGTGTTGGTAGCATAAAATTGACGCCCAACGTAACATATTTTTATTTTAATTTCATTAGAGTAGATTACAATTATAGCTAGTTAATACCGCGTTTAGGTATAATATAAGTTAAATCAAATTTACTTTCTTTAATTTTAAACAAGTTGTTTATAATGGCAACAGGTAATATAGAAATTAATCGTCTTTCAGGCGAAGAACTTTCGTATGAATTGGCTATTAGGGGTATAACTGATGTTGCTACGGTTGAGGACATGAGGAAAACATTACGTACCTTATTTAAATTAGAACGCGAAGGACAACAAGTAGGTTACCCTCCTCATCCATTCACTGTTAGTCAAGATATAGAGGCGTTAACAGCAAATCTTTTAGAATTAAATACATTATTGTCCACTTTTGATGGTAGTGATAAAAATCTTCAGAAAAAGCTTTCCAGTAAATACTTCCATTCATTAAATAGAATTAATAAGATAAACCCTAAAACATCTGACGAAAAGAAAAATAAATCGAAAGTCTTAGTTAATATTTTAAATTTTAAAGCAGCTTTTGATAAAAAAATTAAATTGCACGACAGGTCCATAATACAACAATCATTATCAGTATTAGATATAAATTTATTAGCTGAAAAAGAAAACAGTTCAAATTCTAGTAGTGATGAAGAAGTCGTTATACAGCCGCAATTTGAAAGTACACGAATTCATTCATCTTCAACAAAATCAATTCCAGTTTCAAAATGGAATCTTAAATTCACGGGTAAACCTAATGAAATGTCATTAAGTGCATTCTTGGAACGGGTAGACGAAATGAAAACTTCTCGTAATATATCAGATGCTGAGTTATTTAATTCAGCCAACGACTTATTTTCTGATATCGCATTAGTGTGGTATAGGGGTAACAAAAAGAACGCAAGTAATTGGATCTCTTTGGTTAGATTGCTTAGGGAAGAATTTCAACCTAAAAATTATAATGATCGTTTGTTTAAACAAATTAAGGAACGTACACAACATCCTGAAGAGCCCATGGGCATATATATAGCCTACATGAATAACCATTTTGAAAGACTAACAATTAAAGTGCCGGAACCAACGCGATTAAAAATTTTATTAGAAAATATGGCACCCTTCTATAAAATCGGTCTTGCTTTGCATATCAGTAATATAAAATCTGTAAATGAGCTCCTAAAATTAGCTCGCGAATTGGAGGCTAATCGAATCTCGGTTAACGACTATGTTCCACCACCACCTAAATCAAAAGATATTTTAGAAAGAGATTTAGCGTGTGTATATTCAGAACCTACCTCCAGTAACTTTGATGCAGTAGCAAATATCAGATGTTTTCGTTGCAATGAAATGGGTCATATAGCTCCAAATTGTAATAATCGTCCACGACGTTATTGTTTTAGGTGCAAAAAACCTAATTACACGGTTCGCACATGTCCCAATTGTAATACTGTTTCAAAAACTAATGCAAGAGACGCCTTTTGGTCGTGAAGACGCCTCGTTATCACTAATCAATTCGACCAACTATATAAACAAAACAAAGCCAATACTAGATTACATATTAGCGCAATATAATAGTGACGACAGACCTTACCTCGAAATCTCAATATTCGGAATCAAACTTCTTGGTTTACTTGATTCAGGTGCGTCAAAAACTATTTTAGGTAGCGCCGGTTGGAAAACTTTATCTCGTTTGAATTTGCCTGTTAACAAAACAGATATTTCACAAGTCACTGTAGCAAATGGTAATCAATGTGATGTATTAGGTAGTATAACTGTACCTATCAAACTAAAAGACAAAACTAAAATCATAGATATACTAATCATACCGAGTTTAAAACATTCCATAATATTAGGATCAGATTTTTGGAGATTAATGGAAATTGTTCCTAATTTAAGTCAGAACGTTTGGAAATTTGCAATTGATAGCACAGAGGTTAGCAAATGTAATCTTCTACCTCACTCTGCTTTAACACTTAATCAACAGCTACAATTAAATAATTTCATAAATGATATCTTCTCAAAGATTCCAGACAAAGTTGGATGTACAAACTTAGAAACTCACAAAATAATTACAACCTCAGAGCCAATTAAACAAAGATATTACCCTGTAAGCCCAATAGTACAGCAATCAATAAATAATGAATTAGACAAACTTCTAAAGGATGGCATTGTTGAACCATCAATCAGTCCTTGGGCATCTCCCATCATTTTAGTTAAAAAGAAGGACAACACTTATAGATT
Organism: Vesta saturnalis; assembly: GCA_036346205.1. Classification (NCBI taxonomy): domain Eukaryota; kingdom Metazoa; phylum Arthropoda; class Insecta; order Coleoptera; family Lampyridae; genus Vesta; species Vesta saturnalis. The sequence goes on along the minus strand of JARFJB010000836.1, from coordinate 70,696 downwards.
CTGTGTAGATTTCCGCAAACTTAATAAAGTCACAGTTAAAGATGCCTACCCTCTTCCTCAGGTATCTGCAACGTTAGATAAACTTCGTAATGCTAAATTCCTTTCAACATTGGATATCAAATCAGCATTTTACCAAATACCACTTGACGACAACTCCAAACAATACACCGCCTTCACGGTGCCAAATCGCGGTCTTTTCCAATTCAATAGGCTTCCTTTCGGTTTGTCCAATTCACCTGCAACGTGGCAAAGATTTATAGATAAAGTACTATCTAGCGAACTAGAACCACATGTATTCGTCTATCTTGACGATATTGTAATAGTTACCGATGACTTTGATCTCCACCTGTCAGTTCTACAAGAAGTTATTTCTCGTTTACAATCAGCTGGTTTAACTATCAGCAAAGAAAAGTGCATTTTTTGTCGCCCACAGTTGAAATATCTAGGTTATGTCATTGACATTAATGGTTTACATGTTGACAATGACAAAGTAAACGCAATCTTAAACCTACCACCTCCGAAAAATCTCTCAGAACTACGTAAGATAATTGGGATGACTAGTTGGTACAGGCGGTTCATAGCTAATTTTGCTAGTATAACGGCTCCACTAACATACCTCACTCGAAAAAAGGTCAAATTCTGTTGGACGAACGAATGCGAAGAGTCATTTCGACTGATAAAAGAGGCCTTGATCACCGCACCTGTGCTATCATGCCCTGATTTTCCTTGCCTTTCACTATTCAATGTGATGCCTCAAGCTACGGCTTGGGTGCAGTTCTAACGCAAACTTATACTGACGGAGAAAAGGTTATAGCTTTCATTAGTAGATCTCTTACCAAAAATGAAAGAAATTACAGCGTCACGGAAAAAGAATGCCTAGCAGTATTATTCTCCATCGAACGTCTTCGGCCGTATATCGAAGGCAGTCAATTTACGGTTATCACAGACCATCACAGCCTGATATGGCTAAGCAATCTAAAAGATCCTAGGGGCCGGCTCAGTCGTTGGGCAGTGGCTTTGCAACAATATGATTTCACCATAATTCATAGAAAAGGCAAACATCATGTTGTACCAGATTGTCTTTCTCGTTCCGTTCCTTGCTTAGATTTCGTCTCTAATGAACTTACTTCCTCATCCAATGACAAATGGTATAGTAACCTCATAAATAGAATATCTAAAAACCCAAAGAAATTTCCCACCTGGCGTGTCGACAATTCCACACTGTACAAATTCTTACCTGGTAAATATCCGAATCTTTCAGAACCTGATATTGATTATTGGAAGAAAGTCATTCCTAAGTCAGATAGAGCCAAAATAATATCATCAGCTCACGATTTAATCACTTCGGGACATTTAGGCGTATTCAAAACATTTCATAGATTACGCAATAACTTTTATTGGCCTAAAATGAAAGCTGATATAGCACGATACATTAAAAACTGTAAGACTTGTAGTACCTATAAAGAGGAAAACAAACCTCCTGCAGGATTTATGGTAGGGAGAAAACATGTAAGTCGTCCATGGGAGTTAGTTTCCACAGATATAATCGGCCCTCTTCCAAAGTCTAATGGATACATGTACATACTAGTAATCGTAGACTATTTCTCTAAATTTCCCCTAATCTACCCTTTAAAAAAAGCCACAGCTCCCCAAATTGTCAAATTAATAGAAAATAATGTTTTTATGATGTTTGGTGTCCCTTCTTCTATTATAACTGACAACGGAGCTCAATTTAAATCTCGAGAGTTTACTAAGCTTATGTCTTCCTACAATGTAAAAATTCGTTATACTCCGCATTACCACGCTCAGGCTAACCCTACTGAACGTGTAAATAAAGTTATAAAGACTATGCTTGCTTCGTATGTAGAAGATAATCATCGCAACTGGAGTAATCTGTTACCTCAAGTTGCTTGTGCCATAAGAACAGCAAAACACGAAGTTCTCGATAATTCCCCCTATTTTGTAAACTTCGGCAGGGAAATGAATATAGATGGTAACACTAGCAATTTTCAAGATGATACTGATAGGGATGTCACAGTAGATAGAAGTTCTATTCTTAAACGTGTTGACGGATTCAAAGAACTCTGTTCCGATATCAAGAAACGTATCGAAAAAGCTTCAATTAAGATGAGTAAAATTACAATCTAAGAAGAAGAGATGTTCAATATTTGATAGGGCAATTAGTTTATAGGAAGAATTACACTCTTTCAGATGCTTCCAAATACTATGCTGCTAAATTGGGTCCTAAATTTGTTGGTCCCTTCATTATCCATAAGAGATTGAACCCTTGGACTTACGAATTAAAGAATGATCAAGGAAAGTACCAAGGAATCTGGAATGTAAAAGATTTAAAACTTTTCACTGGTAGTGTTAGCGAATAGTAATTTTGTAAATACATAAATTTAGTCCTCTTTCATTATTAGTTTGTTTAGATGATCGTAGTCAGTAGGTATATAGTGTAATCACAAAAAAATTTTCATTTTTTTTAATGGAAGCGAGGGAATGTTGTAACAGGTAACATTTATACTTTTCAAAACATCAACCATATTTTAAATTATTAGACAAAGTAAAATGCACTCAGTCAATTTAAGTTGCCTATCCTAAAGGCAATATTTTAATTTTAATTATCTTATAAATCCAAAAATAATCAAAATAAAGGTTATCTCGCCGGTCAAGCTTAAAAGAGCCAGTTTTCAGTTTTGGGATGATATCTTTTGGTCATTAGACATCGACAGAGAAGGTTGCTAAAACTTCAGAGTGGTAAAATTTAATTTAAGTGAAACCGTTATAAATGGGATTTACACTCTCTAGTTATTTGAAGTGCTAATGAATTGGATATTAATTGTTTAATTAGCATTCTTGTTTTTTTGGATTAATAAGCACCTCTCTCTTCAGAATGCCATAACATCTGGGTAAGAACTCTTTTTTACTCCCTTAGTCACACATTAAATGTTCATTGTCTTCCTGTCGAAAAGAATAATTTAAATTAACAAACCCCTTATTGTAGCTTCAGCAATTACCGTTTCTGAGAACTGCTTGAAATTATACCGAGCTTTGCACACTGCTTGCATACATCGTGTAGGCGCCCTATTCCTAAGATCTCGGCCAACGAGTGCATCGATCAAAGGTCTGGCAAGTAAATTATCCATCTTTGATCCAGCTCGCTCTTCAAGCACTCTCACCCAGTGAGGACGTTGAATACTCTTGTAAATAGTATAATTAGTGTTTATGTGTATATTTATATATAGGTAGATAAGAATAAGTGAGTTATCATTAGATAACGATAAAATAATAAGGTTACCTTTTCACTTTCAACCTCATTCTCTTCTTTTGCAGTAATGTGAAGGGTTATTCGCATCTCTAAATTTAACATTGTATTTCTTTAAATAACATAATTGTAATATATATTTATTAAGATAGTAATTACATACACACCCTAACCGTACTTTATCGCGTCATGTAATTTTTGATTGCGGAAAATTATAGTTACATAAGGCCTACGGTACAGTATAACTAATAGTATTCTATTGGCAGAATACCGGATGCTTCAAGCGCTTGCCCTGTAATCGGTACGTGTTATTGAATTTTGCTTTTAAAACCTCGGCCACCGGTTAGGTTGCGTAAACGTAAGTAATAACTTCTGATGAATCAATTGCTTAATAGGGATCGCGGATACCCTAACTTTGGTTACGTTATATTTAGACGTTAAGTTTATTTTGAGTTGGTCTTAATTCTTTGTACCATTGTATATGAAGTACATTAGTTTATTATACGATTAGGTTCATATTTGCTCTTTATTTTGTTGTCGTTGTGGGTACTTGGATTCCTGACTTGGCCCTTCCCAGGAAAGTAAACTGATGGCTCCGAAGGGCCTGGCGCCTAATAAATAATTTGAGCTTGATATCGCCCACGCCCATACTGAGCTAACTGGACGATTTGTGCTACCGACCCACAGCGGAGCAGTGTAGTCCTTAATATTCGGTTTGGCGAATGGTTACTTTCATTATTTATTTTTTTGCTTTAGGTAATAGTGTTGGTAGCAATATAATAAACTATAATAAGCAGTAATTTTACCACGTACAAACTAAAGGCGAACTAACGACGTTTTGAAAGTCTAACTAATATCCCAAACTCGAACCAACACGCGTTCCACCAACTAAACTAACACCCCAAAATGCAACTTTCAAAAAAACTAACTTACTAGAGTTAGTTACAGTTTATTCCAATGTTTACAAAATCACAAGAAACGTTCATTTAAGCGTACTGTCAAAACAGACTAATTGACAGATCTCTCTGTACTGTCATATTTAACCTATTAAAAATGATTTTACAGAGGCCATCTCTACGTTAGGCCAGGTAGTTACTTAGAGAAAGTAATAGCCAATAGTAAAATAAGTTAATAATAGAGTGCATACAGAATGTGGAAGAGAAATGTATATTTACCACGGAAGGACAAAACGTATAAATATAATAGATCACAGTTTATAAACAAAATATGGTAGAAATAGCACTGAAAAAACGAAACTAGCCAAGAGGTAGAACCGATTATTTATAGATTTAGTAATAACTAAATGAATGTTAAAAACGGATATGGACAATGCGGAAAATGTAGAGAAGTTTTAATGAAACAATATGCATAGGAGCGACTGGACACGCTTAAGAAAGAAATATAACACATATATAGTATAGAAAACCCAGAATAAACAACGAAAAATATAACAGAAACAAAAGGCTAAACAAATGGTTGAAGAATCGCAACAACAAAGCTGGAAGAATTTGGTGAAAGGATAAACGAACAAACCAGAATAGACAACAACAAATTTTGGAGTACAATTAAAAGATTTATTGAAATAATGAAATAAAAATAAATGGTGCGAAAAACAACAACAACCGTAAGAACTAAAATAAAAGATGTGCTGGAAAATTAGAAAAGGTATTATTTAAAGAAATTGGCAAAAAAACAAACATGAAAATACTTATAACATCACGATAAAGGCAACAGAATAAATACAAAGAATGCCATTAGAGAAGTAATACTATCAAGTAACAAGTATTAAGAACAACTGATGTAAAAGTCGCAATAGAGTGAGAGATTCTCAAATAGATACGAGAAGAAATAAATACAAGGCTACGGAATATATGCGAAGAATTATGGGAGAATAAAGAGATATCTGAGGATTGGAAAAGTAAGAAAATGTAAACTTTCACGATTATCGTACATAATAAAACAAAAATAAATAAAAAATAAATATCTCAATTCTTAAAGCTATTGTCATTTACTGAGGACGATAACTGTAATTGTTATCGAAACATTTAAATTTTCAGGAAAGATAGATAAAAAATACACGATTTAATAACTAAAAGATAAGAATTAGGATATTAGGAAAACGGATAGAAGCAAAAATGAAAGAAGAACAAGTGGGATTTAAACCAGAAAAAATAATACGGATATGTTAAGAGAACACGTAGAGTAAAATTAAGAGAATAAAAGAAAGGAGATAGTCCAAGTCGATTTCTGATAGTAATTGTCATAGATAAAATTGTAAAAAGGTGTCGTTATGATCTAATAAACATACCTTTATACCTTCAAGACGCTGTATGATCTCTTACTGATATCTGCTAGATTTTTCTACAAATCCAATGTTTGAGCTCAAAATAACGAGCGATTTTCCAAAACTCCAGAGAATTCCGAAACCGGTTTTCCAAGCAAGCAACCACTTGTAAGCATAGCAATAAACAAATGCGGAAGCCAAGAGAAACATGGATAGACCAACTAGAATAAGAAGAAATGAGATGAAAATTCTAAAACAGGATGGTGAAGGTGAAGGCACCATATCCTGAGCCGACGCTTGATGAGGCATAAAGAAATGAGTAGAAGAAAAGTCACAGCACGACTGATTAAATCAATTACAAACAAATAATAAAAACCTTTCTTGCACTGTTAATCGACTATTTCCCGTATTCAAAGTAACAAGTAACAAATCTTATAAATTATTACTGCCAAAAATATGGCTCTTCCATTTTCACTAATTTATGTTTATTCCTGGTGAGTGATCTGTTAACAGGAGTAAAAACTCCAGTGGGTACTAAAACGTACACTTTACTCTCCACTTTGGCTCCTCTGGCATTAACAGTAACACAAGAAAAATAAATAAAATAAAACGAAAACCGGACATTAATTTCTTAGACATAACTTAGTTAAATTACATACAACGTAATGCAGCAATTATTATCTAACGAATAAAATTATTTTTAATTAAAATTTATATTTATAGTAATATTATTTCAATTTTAAATATAAATAAATTTGCTCACATCGGAATCTGGTTGAATCAAATTGTTATTGGTATGTCCATACACACATACATTGAAGAAGCAGTTGAATTTGCACCATCTAAAGAAATCTTCCTACTTTTTGATAGAGCCTAATACTTTTTCTGAAATTTTCTCAATAGTTATAATACATACCAGAATATCAGAGACAGATCAGTGGCGTATTTATTAAAGGCATATACTATAAGGTCTGTAAAATATATTGACTTTTCAGTTTTTTATGTTCGTATAAAGTATTTAAAAAAAATACTCTTAGTCTATTTCAAATTTCAGCAGAGAAACCGTTTGTAACGTCATTATGTTTGTTTTAAATTTAGGTAAATCAATTTAGTATTTCATTTAATCAGAAATGAAGTTTCATAAAAATTGTTTGAGAAGGAATTAATACAAACGTCATCTTTACTGAAGCAGATAATACATGATTGCCCAGGATAACGAGGATCGTCCGATATTCCAAGAAAATTTGTATAAGTTTAGAAAGTACTTATTACACTATTATCTAATTATATGTAAACTAGCCGTACCCGTCGCGCGCTGCTGTGATCTCAGAAAGGGGAAGGGGATATTTAAATTTTGTGATACACGTGTCTCATAATTATTCGAGTCAATCGACCCATGGAATAAAAAAGTTAAAAAAACTCAACCCGTCATTTTACCCCCTTAGGGGTGGAATTTCGAAAAATCCCTTTCTTAGTGGATACCTACACTTCAAAAAAATCACACCCTCTGTCAAGTCTGTAGGACCAGCGGTTTAGACTGTGCTTTGATATATCAGTCAGTCACTGAGTCAGTCAGGACTTTGAATTTTATATACACAGATTACCTATTAAGACTGCTACAAAAATTACTAATCAATAACCTAAAGTTAATAATACCTAAAGTTAAAGTTAAATTGCTCTCTAACTTGATTTGAGTCTAGGTTGATTTCTTTGTTTTGGTACTTCACACAAAGACTGATGCATTAACTGAACATTTAACCAATTTGGTGTATTCAAAGTTCATTAGACATTACAACTCCCGTTGTAGTACATGGTTACTGAAACTGGATACACCATTAGGTCACTTTTGTTTCATGTAGACAGAATGAACTGAAATAATTGGTTATTCTCTTATTCTGCTTAACGCTAAAACAGTCATATAAGCGATATTAGCGAATGGAAGAATAAAAAATTAATTATTCCAACACCATGCACAGATACCAGTGGCTTAATAATAACAAATAAATGCACTCTCGCATTCGCGGTTTTAAAACGAAAAATTAGGTTATCACGTTTTTCCTGGAGATTTTACCAATTTTTCTCTTCATAAAAACCTTCTTCAGACTTCAACCATTACTCGAAAAAAATTGGCATAATTGGTCCAGCCGTTCTCGAGTTTTGCGTTTAGCAACACATTTGGCGATTCATTTTTATATTATAAATTAGAAATATGTCTCACTAAACGGGAAATGCATTAAGATGCAATTACCACATTTGTTATTTTAAAACAAGTACTTTTGAATGCACAGTTATTTTCGAATTTGGTTGAAAACGGTGGTGAAAATGGCATCTTAGGGTCTTTCTCCAGCAAAACGTCTGAAAATTATCATTCTGAATGTACATAATGCCTTAAAGTATAAAAATCTGACAAATAGTGGGCATAGTGTAGTAGAAATGTATTCTAATATGACGGGAGTGGGAAAATCAACAGTATACAGATTATTAAAAAAACAAAAAGAGTGCGTTTTGAAAGAACCGGCTTGCTCAACAGTAACAAAAAAACAACGTTTAAGTGAAGAAGGATAAATTCATATTAGAAGAAAAATGCATTCGTTCTACTTCAATAAAGAAATTTCTACCCTCACCAAAATAGTAGCAGTACTAAGAGAAGACGTTGATGAATCACAATTGTATCACTCGCCACTACACAGGGCACTACAGGAACTTAACTTTTCGTGGGAAAAAGTGTATCGAAAATGAATGGTAATTGATAATCTGCAAATTGCTTCTTGGAGACGCAAATACAAGTTTCGTGCCGAAGGACGGAAAAACTTTTATCTCGATGAGACTAGGTTTAGCAAAGGATATACTGTAAAAAAATGGGCAAGATAAAAATGTAACAAATCGCCGTCAAGCAGTCTAAGAGAATTGGTCAACTGTAATACATCCACCACCGGGTAAAGGTCGACGACTTACACATATGGGTAGCGCCAACGGATTCTTAATAAATGGTTTACCTACTTGTGTTTGAGTCGAAGCACAGGGAATTATCACGAAGATACGAACGCTAATGTTTTTGAAGAATATTTTGAACAAACGATAGCAAACATTCCACGGGGATTGTTCTGGATAATGCAAGTTACGATTCTGGGCAAGTCAAACGCTTACCAACAAGTTCATGGGAAAAGGAGACATTGCCAAATGGTTAACATCAAAACAAATACAATTTGTGCTCAAACGCGAGTTTTTAGTTGAAGCAAATCAGCATAAGCAACAATTTTTTAAGTATGTTAATGATGAACTCTCTACTTCTCGTGAGGTTACCGTACATATATTAGCAGCATATCACTGCGAACTCAACCCCATAGAGTTAGTTTGTCAAATAGGTCGAAACTAATATGACTTTTAAATTAAGTGAAGCGACAGCTTTTAATGCAAGCCATAGACAATGTCAATGCAGAAAACTGGAAAAAGTGTGTTTATCATGTAATTAAAGAGGAACAGTGTATGTGGGAACCCGTGATGATATTCATAGGAAAAGATGACAGCTCTTCCGAATCGGATGAGTATGATAAAGACTAATTGTTAGTTACATATCGCCTTTGTTTCCAAAACCTACTTTTATGACAATATTAATTGCAAAGAAATTAATCATTTATAATTATTTTATGTTAATCAAAACATCAACATTTTGAAGTAGCCTCATCTAAAATAAATGTTTAATACTTTACGCCTTTCAATTGTTTAATAAATAATCTACAATTGTTAATACACTGAAATCCCAACCGCACGTTTTTGAGTTCTCTGATATTCAGGCTTAAGTTGAATTTTAAAGGGTCGTCTTTTATTTGCCGTTTAGCTGAACCGTCTTTATGTAACACAATATTTTGCAAGCGGCATATTTACAGCATCTTCGTTTAAATTAGGCCGGTTTGCTACAGATTTTTGTTTGCCGCTTCTATGCAAAAAAACGACACTGTTTCACTAATAACATGATTTATTACTCTGATATTCTGGGACGTACTTTAGGTATATTTTTAATGTAAACAATAATTATTTCTTAAAGGTCATTATGAAGATGAGAGATTGCAAGTAATAATGTCGTAAGTGCGCGAATGAGTTAATTCATGAAGTAAGGGCCAGAGCAGTGTTCTTGTAATCATAAGTAAAATAATAAATAATAATAATATAAATAATAATAAAAATAATAATAAATATTGACAACTTTTTTACGTCTAAGGGACTAAAGTACCTTTTAATTAAAAAATTAATTAATTAAATGCTACACTTTAGTTCCTAGGTATCTGGTTTTTTTTTCGACAAAACGTTTAGAATTTACACAAGTCTTTTCAGCGCAATATTCGAGACTCGTATTACGTATAACATTTATTTAATAAAAAATCCGGTAATACCGAATTTGACACAATATTATATGGGGTTCTTGTGAATTTTCGTACATCTAGTATTTACCATTAGCTGTTTAGACTAATAGACACAGCTATTCCACTAAGTGCATAAAACAATGTTAAACGCTGTTATAAAAATTCCTAGTGCACACAAGCATAATGGAAAATAGAGCAACTGGAAGTCTCATATATTGTGATAATGCTTGTAGAAAGTGTTTTTAAAGTACCGTCTAAGAAATTAAATTTTAAAATTAGGTTTCATGTTTAGCATAAGTAAAATTTTGCGAATAGTCAAATTATAGCAGCGAGCATAAATAATCGGCAGGGCGTGCTTTAGTAAAATCAAAAGTTATAGATTTTGACACAAAGTTTGCAAGAATTTATTGTAATTATATACAAGAAATTTTAACAAAAGAATGAATACAAAACAGCACAAAGAAAATACCTCTCAATATCCTAACCAGGAGTCTTTTTGTGAATTATGGACAATTTAGTGACAATTTACAAGCAGCCAACTGCCTATATCTGTCTACAGACTGCGATTCGGTCTGTTTTATAGACCCGCTCATTTCAAATGTCCATCACGACTATTTCGTTCCTCATTAAAGGCTTTGTAAATCGTTATTGCTATCTTTCTTTATAACAAAAACGGGGAAATGTTTACTCTTTCTTACCCGTTGCTTGTTTGCTTCAATGTTTTTAGAGTTTTGCTTCTTTTTTTCTCGATATCTTTTCAAGCGAGCAGTAATCGTATCCGTGAGTGAATACATTCGTGTCATACGTTTAATGGTAGATTTTGATGCTGAAAGAAGACGGATAAATTATTCCCGGTCGATTTAGGGTAAACTCGATTTTTATATATCTGCAGATGCGTGGAAATTGCTATTGGGAAATGGTCTGTTACTAATGATTTAAAAAAGAACAAAACACATTCCCACACTGAATAAACTAAGGCTGTAGAACAAAAGGAAAAGAAAACTGAAGAAAATTAAAGTACATACTGAAACGATAACAGACACTCGCGGAGACGAAAGTCATTTGGCAAAGCTGGGAGACAACATTACATCTTATCTTTTCGCTAAATAAAAGTAAAGTTTAGATAAATACAGAGATAAGAAAGAAGGCCAGATCACTTGAAGTGTCTTAGAATTGATTAGAATGGTGCTCCAAATAGAGGGGTAAGCTCTTTTATACTTACACTTTTATTAAACAGGGGTGGAAGTTTACATATTGTTATGATCTCCGCAAACCGCCCATTTCTTGCTAGCAACTCAATTCTTATCAAAACATCGAAAATTTTCTAAAAGATTTTTTTTATTGCTAAATTTGTCATTATAAATTATTATTTAGTTTCAAGCTTATAAAACTTAATTAACAATTTAAAATGGTTTAAGCGTGTATGTGCTTATGCGCGGTATTTGATATAAATTTGAATACATCAAAAGTGAGATACTAGATACGAAAAACTAAAATGAAAATGTCTTGAAGTTTCCCCAAGGGTACCTTTCCGTTGCCGAATGACAATGCGTCTTAGAAACGACTTTCCGGCCGTTGTAACTCTATGAATACATTTTCTTTGTTCACTCCCTAGTGTAGAGTAGGTCGACTGCTTTACATGCATTGAATTTTCCTACATCAGTTTAACATTTAAAACGCTTTTTATTTGCAACTTCTTATAATAGGTTTATTAAATTATTAACACGAAGATGTATTGCAAATGGAACGAATTCGATACAGTTCGGCATGAAAATTTGTACTGGTAATTAAAATTGTATTTTTAATGTAGTTGATATCGCTATTCCTATTCAAGCATCTTGGGGGCCATTAAACGAAACCGGCTTCGCAAGTTCTTAAGACCCCCCTTGAAGGAGCTTTGGGGCCGCGACCCACCCACCTATCACTCCACGCAGCTTCATCCGAGGCGGCCATTTCATGTTTCCCCTCAGTGGTGTAAAACTTTGACTGTGAGGTTTATGTACAAAAGATAGGAAGGCGTCACATTCTAGCAGACAACACAGTTATACGCTACTGAAATCAATAAAAGCATTTTATACCTTCTTGTTTTTTCCATAACGTAATACATTTCATCCCTTTCATTAATGCTCTATAACAACAGTTGAATAAAAATAAAATGTGTATTTGATATGTTTAAAAAGAAGGATAAAACGTATAAAAAGATATGCTCATGCGCTACTTTATAAAAAGATTATACCTCAAAACGACCACTGCAAAAATCTGAATGTTTCTTTTATGGATCGTAAAAAATTAAAAAGGCATGAAAGCCACTTTAGAAGATATTGAAGTCAAAGATTATGGTTGTCACAATTATTATTACGTTGATTTTTATTATGTTACACACGATTCAGTTATTTGGTACTAAACTGTAATAAAGAATTAAATTTAATTTATGAGAGATATAAAATGAACTACGTTTTTAATTAATAATTGTGGAATAATGATGACATTAATTGTCTGTTTAACGTATTTGATTGCATATTTGTTTAATATTTATTATGAACTACTAAATAAATATTTATTACTGTTATAAATTTACATAATCTAGTAAATTACGAAAATGTACCTACAAAAAACTGGCTAGGCTAATTTCTACTTTGGTCATGTCGCAGGATGTAATACATTAAAAAGTATAATAAAAGTTCTTTTAAAGGGCACTATACTGACCATTGGAGCAAATCAAATATACCGGAATTACAAAATAGTTTTTGCAGATTTCTATTAAATCTTTTTGTATTTTATAGTAAGGATAAGAAGCTAGATCTTTAATTGATTAGTTTTGAAAATAATATTCCAGAACACCCTCTACGGATAAAATTTAAGGAATTACGATTTAAAAAGCAATCATTTTATTTTTTAAGTAATATATTTAATGTTCCGTATCTGTATTATTTCTCCTTTAAACTTGGTATGGTGAATAAATTTTACATAAATCTAATTAGGATTGTAACATTTAAATTGAACTTTAACAATTTCGAATAACCTTTTTTGTAAAATATTCACCTTCAATAAGTTTTACAGTTACTGAAGTACCGGTGTCCCAATAAGAATGACTCTCGGCCATATATCAGAAACCGCTTATAGTATAACTCCGGAAAAAAAATTTTATCACAAAAGTAGTCTCGAGAAAAACCTGGGAATTCTTTATAAAATTGTAGGAACACCGCTAGAGGGCGTAACTGAAAATTAAAAATTAGAAAATAAATATTTTACAAATTTCGCCTAATTAAGAGGGATTGAAAATACGATCATTATATTCTTCTAAAAATTGTGCGTATTTCACAAGTTTTTATCCATCTAACAAGAGGTGGGGGAGAGTGGGAACCTTATTATGAAAAAACGCATGTAACTCCGGTTCTGCTCAGTCGATCTTCGCAAATTTAGTCTTGTTGAAAACAGCTCTTTTCCACTAATCTAAGAGTAATAATTTCGATACAACCTAGTAAGCAACATGCACGCTAGAGGGCGGTGTTTATTTTCTTTTATCTAGTTTTCTTTCGAAAGTATTAAATAGGAGTATGCTTTTAATCGTGGATTACAAAAGTAGACCAAATTAGTAACAGAATAGCGAAAAGTGCATGTCGGTATCTGTTTCCTATTCCGAGATATCTTAAGTAATGTAAATTTTAAGCATTTTCCTTTCAATATAGATTACTCGGGTTTTATTGAACGAATTTTAACAATTTTGAACACCTTAAAATTTATTTTCGTTGTCCTATAAGTAATGACATCAATTATAATTTTCAATATTACTGTTATTGTCACTCGGAAACGACGTTAACGAAGTTAAAGTAGAAATATATCAAATAGTGGGCCATGGAAAAAAAAACAAAAAGACGTGTCAAATTATTAAACGTAGTAATTCGTTCATTTACGTTTCATTCCGATTTATCCGTATTAAATTAAAGATGATTATTACAAACCAAGAAGCATTTGAATGATAGGCACGTATTTTGAATGCAGGAGAAATGCATCTATGGCGGCTAGGGTGTATGCAATACAATGTCCCCAAAGACACTGTTTAAGAACGACGGGAAATGTAAATCTTGCTATTTATAGAAAATGCGGCAGAGGTCACTCAGAGGCAAACACAATAATCTTTTGGCATATATGCAATTTAACCCCCATTTAATTATCAGAGCAATAGCTAGAGACTCGCGAATAAGCAGAACCACCGTTCACCGTATTTTGACAGGACACAGGTAAATTCATTAGATGTAAAATTAAAAGGAGATACCTTTCCATCTGCATAATATATGTATTCTTAAACAAAATATATCTGCACAATAATATTTGTTGACATGATTATATTGTAACATATTATTTATTTTCTAATTCTGGAAATATATTTATTAGGACGTTATATTTCTTTTAGGTTACATCCACATCATGTAGTACTGCATCAAAGATTGAATGATCGTGATTACGACAAAGGTTGGATTTTTGCAACTGGTTGCTAGATATGATATGTGACGACCCTCGGATGGTCGGTAAAAGTATGGTGTGGTATCTTAGATGGTCAGATAATTGGACTCATTATTTTCAATAAACCTAATTTTTTTAAGGGCCTCTTCTTTTAGAAGATATACCCCTAGAAATTCGTAGGTCTATGTTGTTCCAGCACGATTGGTGTCCGTCGCATTTCTCCAGAGAGGTTAGAGAATTTTTAGATGATTCATACCCTGATAGACAGATAGGACGCGTAAGCTTATTTCTTTGACCAGCCAGGTCACCAGACTTGACTGTCCTAGGCTTCTATCTCTGGGGACGAATTAAAGATCTTGTTTTTGCAACTAGGCCCAATACTCGAGACAACATGATCTATATAATACGAAATGCCATTCGAGAGCAAATTTTGAGGCTGCAGTTCAATCTATTCTTCAAAGAATAAATGCTTGCGTCTAAAATGATGGGCGACAATTTGCACATTTAGGTCGTCACTAATTAACTAGATATTTTGTTATATTTCATAGTGCTGTTTGTTTTTATACAGGTTATTGTAGTCAACAACGAGGTGCATCTTGTAAAAATATTTTTGTATTTACAGGGTGTCGAGTATTACACTAAACTTGTGTTTTTCTTAATGGAACACTCTGTATTTTATTAAAAAAACGAGCTTTCAATAGATACTCACTTTTTACTACCTATTCCTAAGTGTTTTTGAATTATTTAGTGACAAAGTTGAAAATTGTAAACATTTTTTATTTTTGTTGAATTTGTCACAATATAAAATAAATAAAGACATCATAATTCACAGAAAAACAAAAATGAAACAATGCTAATTGCTATCAAACCGTGAAGCTATAGGTTTATGACACAATTCAACATTTTGCACTATAAAAGAGCAATGCTTAATAAAACCTATAGCTTCATGGTTTTATAGCAATTAGCATTGTTTCATTTTTGTTTTTCTTTGAGTTTTCAACTTTATCACTAAATAATTCAAAAACACTTGGGAATAAGTAGTAAAAAGAGAGTATCTATTGAAAGCCCGTAAAAAATGGTATTCAAATCTGTAATAAAATACAGGGTATGCCATTAAAAAAAAACAAGAAAAATAACATTGAGCAATATGGACCATCCTGTATATGCAAAGAAAAGAGTCTGCAATCTGAATGTAGAAGTTAAAACTAGACAGATTGGAAAAACAAATCCCAAAATTTCACTCCGATATCTTTCCAGATGGCGGAACAGGGGCCCACTTAATTGACTAAATTTTTGTATAGAAATGTCAATAACTTAGG